>BQNB010008294.1:0-86662 GCA_026074375.1 Tanacetum coccineum | reverse complement strand
TCATAAAATGCATTAAGCATTTATTTATTCATACCTTTAAGTGATATAATTTTCGAAATGAAAATTTACTACTAATTACTTCTTTACGTTTAATTTTACATTGAACGTTTTTATATTTTGTGATTATCAAAACGTAAAGATGTGAAAAATATTAATAATGTTTTTAGGCATTATTTCTATCAACATGGATGTCAAAACGGCATTTCGGAACGGTCCACCGAAAGAGGAAGTTTTTGTTCGTCAGCCCGATGGTTTTGTCGATCCAGACTTTCCTAACCACGTATATCGTCTTAAGAAAGTTCTGTACGGTCTCAAACAAGCCCCTAGAGCATGGTATGACATGCTTTCCTCATTCTTAATCGAACACCATTTCACAAAAGATATTGTCGATCCGACATTGTTCACAGGAAGACACGGGGATGACATTTTACTTGTTCAAATCTATGTCGACGACATTATTTTTAGGTCAACAAATCTAGTTTTTTCAAATAGATTTGCAAAACTAATGAAAGATAATTTTGAAATGTGAATGATTGGTGAAATGAAGTTCTTTCTTGGACTTCATGTTCATCAATCACCCCGAGGAATCTTTATATGTCAATCACAATATACTATGGATCTTCTTAAAAACATGGGATGAAAAAATGTGATACCATTAGCACACCAATGGCTACGACCAAACTAGATACAGATTTACAGGGTACCCAAGTTGATCAAACTAAATATCGTAGTATGATTGGGGGACTTATGTATCTCACTGCTAGTCGACCAAACATTGCCTTTGCGACATTTATATGTGCGCGTTATCAGGCACGCCCAACTAAAAAACACCTCAAAGAGGTTAAATTGATCTTTCGATACCTAAGACAAACCATTAACATGGGTCTATGGTACTCGAAGGAATCTAGGTTTGAGCTAATTGCATATTCAGATGCAAACCATGCAGGGTGTAATGATGATTGCAAAAGCACATATGAAGGCATTCAATTTCTGAGAGATAAGCTAGTCATTTGGTCATCTTAAAAGCAAGATTGTACAACAATGTCAACTGCGGAAGCTGAGTGCGTATTGCCATATCTTGCAATCTGGTACAACATTCAAGTACAAAATACATTAACATCCGTTATCACTTTATCAAAGAGCATGTTGAAAAAGGTACCATTGAACTTTACTATGTCGGGACTCGGGACCGAATACCAACTTGCTGATCTATTTACTAAAGCCCTTCCAAGAGAAAGGTTTGAGTATCTAGTTCACAGGATTGGTATAGATGTATGACTCCAACTAAGTTGGATCGTCTGGCAAAGTTATCTTCGTAAATGAAAGATCATACATCAAAACATTTTGTAAATAAATTTCATGAACAAAAATAAAAAATAAAAAAAAACAAATTTTTTTATTTTATTTTATTTTCTTTAAAAACAAAAAACAAATAAAAATTCAAAAAAAAACAAAACATTAAAAAAACAATTTTTTTAACTTAAAGATACAAACACATATCTTCTCTGTTTCTATCAGTTTCATGCTCTTGTATTTCTCAAAAGTGGTTCTTTAAATGCAAAATAAAGGTATCATGAACTGAGGGGGAGTAAATCATTCATAAAATGATCTTTCGCCGCTAAAATATGTGGTTTGTAATCAAAATCCATTTACAAAATAAGGATTTCTTATAAAACATCTTTCAAAAAGCATCAATTTTGAAAAATTCAAGTGTGGAATAATAGCAAGAAGTAACAATCTCTGGAATAAGTTCTTTAATTAGACATTTATTCAAAGGGGAGTTATGGAATTCTGATTTTCAAAATCTTCTCAAGAATGTTCAAAACTGCAAAATTAACTATCTCTCGATAAGTTCTTTAATTAGATATCTAATTGAGGGGGAGTTATAAAATTTTCAGTCAAATCATCATCAGAAAATAAAAATGTGTTCTCAAAAGCAAAAATAACTCCTTGTTGAACAAAATTTTATCAAAAGGAAAGAAATTCAAATGTATATTTGTTCGAGGGGGAGTTATAAATTTTAAAGAAATAAACGGAAACTTAACTGCAAAATAATTCAAAAAAGTTTGTTGTAAAAATAGGTCTAACTCCAAAGGGGAGTTATGAAGTTTTTTTGGGTATTAAAAGTTTACGAAAGTAACTATAAGGACTGAAAGTGCAAAATGCAAAAGACAGTTTCGTAAGGAAAGTTATTGTTTACGAAAGAAAGAAGAGGGACTGAAAATGTCAAAGTCAAAAGATAGTTTCGTATGGACTAATAAGGTTTACAAAAGTAACTTGAGGGACTGAAAATGCCAAAATTGCAAAGTTATTTTCGGAAGTGTAAAAGTAACAGGGTCATACGTAACCTTTCACTTTCGTACACACACAGAGTAAAGGGTTTCGTAAATTCTTTGAAAAAGTTGAGCTTTCGTAACTTAGATAACAACGATATCGATCCAAATTGTTTCATCAATCAGTGATAGAAAAAGGTAAGAAACGTGATCTATTTGATTTCTTTGTGATTAACTGCTATTATTAATTGATTAGTATAGGTTTCGTATAGATCTAGGGTTTCGTAAAAATGAAAAGTGATTGAAATGTGAAATTAATTGAGGCAAAACATTGATACATATCATGGAAAGTGATTAGAATGAATTGATCATTGAAAATATCATTTATGGACTAAGATCATGAGGTTTCGTAACCTTGATAGGTTTCGTAAGCTTGAAATATTGCTTTCAGACATAAAAATAGTCTTAAATTGTGAATAAATGATAAAAATAAGCTGAAAAACAAAACAAATACATTCAGTTTATCACTTTTCCTTTGTTAATTATGTTTATGAAAGTAACAGTTTCAAGTTTCGGTTTCGTATGGGCTTATCAAATGGTTTCATAAACAGTAATGGGTCAAACTGATTGGTTTCGTAAATGATATTTTGGGCTAACAAATGGGTTTCGTAAGGATATTTTCGGCTGTTAACTTGGGTTTCAGATAACAAATCTTAATGGGCTAAAAGTTTTTCGAATACTCAAAATGGGCTTAATCGTTAAACAAAATGACATTTTACGAAAATCAATGATAAATTTAGTTTCAAAAACATATTTCTACATTGATAAATAGGCCAAATGGTGAAGATTGTGTCTGGTTTTGATCGTTTTCTGAAATTAACAGGATGAGGATTGAGCAATCTACTGACCATCCAGATATCGTATATAAGAATATGTTTTGCATAATCAAAATTTTCAATCAAGTGATCAATGATTCTAATGATATGAAAAGAAAAATGAATAAACATGGGAACTCAACTATCTGTGATCATAAGTTTCTCATGTCTCATCAAAGACAAATTTCAAAGTTTTGAAAAGATTTTTTCAAAATATAGTTCAAAGGGATTTATGACTATCTATTGTACTCAATTGGGTAAATAGTCTAAGTCATGTCCGGTTTCAACCATTTTCTGCACTGAACATAATGAGGAGTGAGTGGCTTAGTGTCCATCCAATTGTTGTTACATTAGTTTGGTTGTATAATCATAGTTTTCAAACATCTTTAGAAACCTTTTGATTTTGGAAATGTTGTCTCAATTTCTATCCAAAAGCCGTATCTTTGTGTCAGAAAGTGATACTCTTTTACTGAAAAGTTTTTTATGAGAATATAAAGTTATACTCTTGGATTTATTAAAATGGTTGTCACAAACTTGTGTTTTTGCTAAATTGATATTTTCAAAATCAGAGTATATTTCTATTATTCTTAAAAAAGTATCATTTCACAAATTATTTTTTGGTGAGGAAATTCAAAATAGAAAGAGAGATGAAATCGATACGCGAAAAAGCAAATCAAAGTATGATCGAAAAAAATGCCAGAGCATACAAAATAAGATCAAAAAAATACTAATAAAGTGTATGGCATGTGCCCGAAAAAGCAAGAATTGACATATGAGAAAGAAAATGATTATAATATGCTCAAAAAGAATTGCCAGAGCATATAATAACAGATAAAGTGGAAAGAGACAAAAAATTTATACAGATGTGTATTACATAAACTTTATCTCATTTCACTAATCATTTCATATCATTATACAGTTTTCCACATGGCTCAACAAATCATTCCAGCTGCTCAACTTGTCCCCAAATTTCAAGGCATTGAGAGATGTAACAATTATGCTGCGCTTTAAAGTATTCCATGCTCACCGGAATGCAAGATAGTGAGACATATATTACTTGATCATCCGTTGAGTTATGCTCTAAAAGCTATTGCAGATGTTCCAGCTATGTCTCTACAACAATTCTGAAAGACAGTTAGCAAGGAGCCTGACACCAAGGATACTATCATATTCAAGCTAGACACACATGATATTATGTACACTGTTGATATGTTTCGTGTTACTCTGCAACTGCCTATGGAAACTCCAAACAATCTATTTGTCGTACCAGCTACTATCAAGATTATTCAATCTTTTATGCAAAGAGTTGGTTATCAAGGTGTCGTTGACAAAGTAAGTGCTTTCTACACGAAGTTTCTTGCTCAACCATGGCAAACAATGTTCAAGGTGTTCAATCGCTGCTTAACTACAAGAACATATGGGCATGATCAAACCAAAATCAACATTCTTCAGTTATTTCATGTTGTGGTCAACCGAACTAATGTTGATTATGCTTCTCTTCTATGGTGGGATTTCATGAATTGTGTATCTCAAAAGAAGAATGTCATCCAGTACCCTCATTTCACAAAGCTCGTTATTGCTGATTTAATGAAGAAATTTACATCCATTCCCCTGAGATTTGAAGAGGATTATCATTCCATCAAGGATGAAATTCCGTTGGTGAGTGTTTATATTACAAGGATTGTGACTGTTCGAGGGATGCTTATTCCGGATACATTTTTGACCGAGGAGATCCGTGCCACTAATGACTATAAGGAGTATGAGATGGTGTTTGTTAATGTAGTTCTTCCAATGAATCAACCACAACCGGTTGTTTCTACCCAAAGAACGCATAGGTCTACACCTAGAGCCCATAGGATACTTACCCTTACTACTGCTAGTCCTCGGGGGAGGAAGATGAAGCAAAGTGCTGGAGAAACGAGTTCACCATAAAAATCACTGAAAATAACTATCAAACAGAAGCAGGTGGTCAAAGGAGAAAAAGATGTAGAATCATATGCTAATAAGTTTGCTACTTCTATGATTCATGATGATGTTGATGATTCCGGAGATAGGATAGAACTCGGGAGTCATAAGGAACATCTGGAAGTTGTTGATGATGATGATGATGATAATAAGGAAGGGAAGAAAGATGAGAAGGAAGGTGATGAGATGGGTAGTTTGAAGATTAGGACTGAGAAGATGCATACGCCAATTCCTACACCAACTAGATCCCCTAGGATAAACTTATCTTCGGATAACAGTATTGCTCAGGAATTGACAAATACTGTATCACTTTCAACTCCCACTACATCTAAAGATCCACTCAAGAAAAAACGCATTTCCAGTAAGAACAATCATCTTCCAAGTGTGCTTCGCAGGATGTGCAGGCGTCAAGGATATATGATTAGGGATATGGAACGAAAATGTGTGACAACTAGTGAATTCTGGAAAGTTCATGGAAAAGTCGATCAAGTTCTTTATGAAATTATACCACAACTTGCTGAAAGAGCCACATATGACTTGATTGAAAGCAATTTGAAACCTATCATAGCTGATACCATTATTCAAGATTGTGATGCTTTTCGATCCGAAGTACCTGCTCTTATTTCCAAAGAATTTGATTCACACGCACCCCAGATCATAGAAGAACTTTTCAAGAATTATGTACAAAACAATGTTATTCAAGTTCATCCTACCACAACCACTTCAACCGAAACAACTTCATCAGCTGATCTTCAACAACAACTGTATTTGAAGATGAAGTCCAATCCTCAAGATCAAGCTAATGATCCAACATTGTGGGATGTACTGAAGCGTAAGTTTAAAAAGTCTTCCACTTCTAATACTTCTTGCAGGGATGATGAATTTCACTCACAACAACATGATGACCATCAAGAAGATGATGCTCCTCCTGAGGGGGAGGAAAGAGTGAAAAGACACATGACTTCTAAAAGTTTAAAGTCTGTAAGGGGTTCTTCGTCAAAACGATCAGCCAAAGATTCCACAACTTATGTATTCAAGAAACAACAGGAATGGGATGCATGGGAAGAGGAAACATTTATTGATGAAGATGAGGTGATTCCTGAAGATGAAACACCTGAGCTAATCACATAATTTCAAAATATTGATAAGCGTGTTCCAACTATCTTTGATCGTGCAAGAATGGAGGCTATACTGAATGATATAGAGTAATCAGTTTAGAAATGCTAAAGAGTATGCCTATCATTTGGAAAAAGCAACAAACTTTATAGAGAATCAAATAGTTTAGGAAAGCAGACAAGACGACATAAGACGACCAGTACCAAAGCCTCTCGTATTCTATGGACCACAAAGGAATCCAAATGAACCTCTAAGGTATTTGTACAACAAAGATCAATTCTTTTTAAAGAATGGAAATACTGAGGAGAAGAAGTATATTCTTTCACTCCACAAGATACACGCAGAACGATTTTTAGAAGCTGATCTGGAAGAAAAGACGAATCGTTGGGTTCATAAAGAATTCAAGAATTTTAATGAAGACGCACGGTTGTCAATTCAACATTGGAAAGATTCATGGCATAAAAGAGTATACAAGCAAAATCAAAGAAAAGCCAGAGATAATCCAGATAACTATTTCTCTAATCACAGGATTACAGAAGTTGTCAGAATTACTATTGATCAACCATATGGTTTTCATGGAACAAATAATTGTGATGAGAGAAAATGATAAGCCGAGCATTTTTTCTGAAGCTGACTTTAAGTACCTGAACAAAAATGATATCGAAGACTTGTATTATCTTTGCCGAAACAAGAAGGTTAACTATCGTGAAACCAAGTTGATGAATTCATTAATAACGTTCATCAAAAGTCGTATGATCTGGGAAAGAGTTCATGATTTCTAGTTGGCAATAGAGAGTTATCAAATCAAGGTCAATTTAACTACACCAACATTGACATTTCCTGGTATTGAAGCACATGAACCGTACTCAATAGTCGACAAGCCAACTACGGGTTTGATTTACTTGAACAGCAAAGATGAGAAACGAGTTATGTACTTGGTGGAGATTATGAAGTTTTGTGATGCTACGCTGGAAAAGGTCTTGAAAGAAGTAAAGCACAATATCTTTAAATCTGGACCATGGAAGAAACCACCTATGCTAGGTGAATTAGATCGTGACATAATAAGAGCGTTCGAAAGAGAAATAACCAAGCGACTAAGACACCAGGAGAAGATGAGGAGATGGGAATCTTTTGTGAATGGAAGACCAATTATGCCGACGATAAAGCGTCTGTAATAATCAACCCTTAAGAGGAGATTGCTAAGATAAAGAAAAGTGTTTATTATTAGATGAATTGGTCTTTGTATAGTTTTGTTTAGTTTTACAGTTTTATTAGTAATTATAATGTAATAAAGTCTATCTTGGTCAAAGTTAAGTAAAATTGACCAAGGTTTAACGAAAGTTAGGAAAATAGAATATGAATAACAATAAGTATAAATACCCATCTAGGAGGGGTATTTATACAAGTCTTTATATTTTGTAAACTCACTTCTCCTTCCCATTCTTATTTTCCCTTTTGGAACGAAAATTTTGAAAATAATAAAAAATACTCTCTAGCTCTTCTCCTTCATTCTAAAGCTTTCGTATGATATCTACTATGCAAACATGACATATAACAAGTGTTGTGGTAATTTGACCATAATTTTCTCATTCAAACTCCTTTTTGGGTGATTCAAAAAGTCACTAAACGAGAAAATAAATATCTACAACTTTCATGTTTTGAGCTAAGTGTAAAAACCGAAGAAAAATGGAGAAATTTTCTATACTTCGCAAAGTTTGACTTTGCGAGGTCAAACCTTCTGATTTTTTTTAAAAATTCGCAAGGTTTGATTTGAAGTCAAACTTTGCGAGTTTTCATAAAACTTGCAAAATCTCGCAAAACTTGCAAATATTGTGGGTATTTTCGGATTTTTTTGATAAAAATTAAGTATTTGGGGAAGTATGTTGACAAAATTTGGTATTTTTATCATTTTCCTTTAAAAATATTATATCCAAAGTGCTATAAAAATCACATATTCTCAAGATGTTTTCCATTCAAACAAACAACAATAAGAACATACCCAATCCCGTCAGAGCGGAGTATGAGAGAAGTAAAATGTAAACAGATCGTACCCCTACCTCAGGGTAAACCCGAAAGTGTAAAGACTGCTTCCAGGGAGACATATGACAGTGAAAGTGTGCATGTGTGCTCATATATAAGCGCATGCGTGAAAATTGCAATAACAAAGCTAATGAAAACAAATGGACAAAAGACGAAAATAAAGCAACAAGGATACAAAAAGATATACCAGAAAATCAACATTAGATATGAGGGAAAACAAACAAAGGGACATAAAAGAAAATACCGCATGAGAAACAACATGAAGGATAAAAAAACAAAAAATAAGCAGAAGCATAAACATAAGGCAAAAATATAAAAGCATACAAACATAAACACATAACATAACAACATAAACAAACAAGCAGAGAAAATAGCCTATGCATAAACAAAGAAGCCGAAAATACACTAAATGTGTTTTCAATTCAAACACATTTAGTATATTTCTATCAAATAACAAGAGTAGAATATTTATGTAAGCCACAATCTCAGACTATTTATTGAGTGCGATGTTCAACTTATGCTCAAGACCAATGTAGTGTAGGAAAATCTATTGATATGTGAATGGTTTATAACATGGATATAAATGTAAATTGTGTAATCACTTTCAGACTAAAGTATTTCGACATTAAATGCCCCGAGTTTACAAAATCCTTAATCAGATAAAACAGATTGGCAATTGAAATCTAAGGCACGAGAAATTAATCAGAAACATTAGAGTATTAGTTTTGTTATGTTCGGCAAATGAGATCTGAAATCTGGTTATAAGCAACCACTTAAATTCAGTTATTTTCGTTATTATACCAACCATTGTGTTGGTTTGTAAAAGACACGTCGGTTGGGTTTTTGGCTACCCTTTGACCCTACAAGGGGGTGCGGGCCTCTTGACCTCCGCGTCTTTGTCGTGACGGTATAAAGCTAACTACGAAAGGAGACTAAAGCATAATTAGATCAAGAGCCAATAGCTTAAACCAAAACACCATGTCTGAATCCAATTTTCCCATACAAACGTATTAATAGAAACCCGGTTTGATGTCCAATGGAACGACATCCTTAATAGCGTACGAAAAAAAATCCTTGTGACGTATTGACAAAAAACACATCATTATAACTTTTTCTTTCTTACTTTTTTCATAATGTCAATTTTACTTTCAAATATTATTAAAGTTTGTAATAATAATCTCAAGTGGAAATAATACAACAAACTCGATTTAAGTTCTAAATTATTTATCTACTTTTTGAAAGTTGAAATTTAATTTGAGACAATTTGAAAAAGAAAAATGGACCATAATTTTGATACGACACAAGTAACATTCGTGGGGTTAAAACTTGTGGAGTGCCTTTCATGGGTTTAGATTAAAAGAAAAACACAAAATGAGATTAAAAGTCATGAAAGTATGAAACAATATATTAGTCGCATCATTTCATAAGAATATAACCCCACCATGACACAAGTTGTTTGTATTCAATAATTAGAATTAACCAATAAAAAAATTTCATATATTTTATTAGTAAAAAGCTGAAGAATAAAAATTTATAATGAGGAAGAAGAGAAGGTTCCTTATAGATGTGTCTAGAACATTCGTCTTCCAATTTAGCCTTTGCAAATTCTTTGCTTACCCCCAAATTTTACAAAATAAAAGATCCACAGTTTAGTTATAAATAGTAACTTTCTAAAAGAAGATAGATTTGTGTCAGCAATGATTATTTCAGTTCATCTTTTGTCTGAAAGAACTTTTTTTTCATGTTTTTATAAATTGTCCTTGCTAAAAAGTTGTTAATGGTTGGTTTATTGCAAAAACTTTTATCTTTTTTTAGTGGTTAAGTGCAAATTTTGATGAACCCATTTGAGATTTCCTAGAGAAGATTCTGCATTTGTGATTTATTTAGGTGTAACTTGTTTGGTTTTTATTGTTTCAGTGCAAATTTTTTATCTTCTATTATAATAGATTTTCTTGCTGATTTTGATGAACCCATCTAAGTATTTATAGAAAGTGAATTTGTTACTTGTAAGTTTGAATATGAATCCTTTTTACTTAGTTGTTAAAGAAGAATACCCATCTGGTGGTAGTGGCAGTGGTGGTGATGGTAGAGGGGTGAGGCAAGTGATGAGTGTACAAATACCACAACCAATGGAGGGTTTACATGATGCAGGGCCACCACCATTTTTGACAAAAGTATATGATATGGTGGAAGATAAAAGTATAGATGAGATCATTTGTTGGAGTAGAGGTGGTCAAAGCTTTGTTGTATTGGATCCACAAGCTTTCTCTACTAATCTCTTGTCAAGATACTTTAAGCATAATAATTTCTCTAGCTTTGTCAGGCAGCTCAATACTTATGTAAGTCACCCAACCCATATCTAGTACTTTTTTGACTATTATGTTGTTTTACTTGCTCTGTTTTAATGTTGCTATTGTAATTTACTGGATTTAAGTTAGATGTACATATTAGAGCTAATTGGTATGATTTATTGGATTTAAGTTAGTGGTAGATTTGAGGAGCTAGTACTAATTATATTTGCTTGATCTACACATATGGCTTTAATTGAATCAACTAGCAAGAGTTTTCTTATAATGAGGCTAATCATCTCAGTATCAAATAGTTGAGCTTATTAGAGTGTGACATATAACTAGGGTAAAAAAAGACGAGGTTTCCCTGTTCACATTACCCAGGGAGGGCGAGTTTTTGAATCACATGTACACGGCCTAACCTGGCTATCCCGCGAGCGTTTCCGACCCTTTCCCTGGCCACCCCCAAGATGTATATGTGTAGGTTTGAACCCGGGTTTTTTGTGAGGATATCAAGGAGCTTGAACACTAGACCACCTTGGTGGTGATTGGGCAAGTAATTAGAATAAGCCTTTAACTGTAAGTGCACTTGCCTTCTAAGTTTGCATTGAGTGTGTATATAAATTCTCACTTTTTCATAATCCGTTGTTTTCTCATAACCACGTCTGCTAACCCCGCCCCGCCTCAATCACTAGCGTAAGGGGTTTTTATATGTATTTATGATGCTGCATACCGCAGATTAAAAATCCTGAAACTACCACTCTCTTATTTAGTACTTTGGGTTATTATAGTAACTGATACATGTTATGTTTGTAATAGCTGATAAAATGGTAAATACCCCTTGATCTATTTTATTTTATTGGAAATTGTTAGCTTCAGGCTTTCGGTTTCTGAATGCAGGGCTTTAGAAAGATAGATCCTGATATATGGGAGTTTGCAAATGAAACATTCGTGAGAGGCCAAAGGCATGCTTTGAAGAACATCAAGAGAAGAAGAGCACCTTCTCAGACATTATCTCCACAACAAACACCGAGTCCTGGTTCCGAATCTGCAACATTAGGAGCAGATGAAGTCGGCCGCTTAAAACACGAAAAAGAGGTTCTCATGATGGAATTAGTGAAACTCAGACATCAACAACAAAACACGCGAGCCCAAATTCAAGCTATGGAGGTTAGATTACAAGGAACCGAGGAAAAACAGCGAAAGATGATGAGGTTCCTGGCAAAAGCAATGCAAAATCCTGATTTTATTCGGAAGTTAGTCAAACATGGTAAAGGCAACGAACTTCAAGAAGCCTTCATGAACCATATTGGCGAATCAAGTGGCGGGTCAAAGCTTCTTAAAGCCGAACCTGAAGACTTCACGGATCCTTCCACATTTGAAGTGTCTGAGCTCGAAGCACTTGCTTTAGAAATGCAAGGGTTTGGTAGAAACAAAAGGAATCAAGAGGAAGAGAGTAACAAGCTTGGATTCCAATGTGACGAAAAAGAACTTGATGACGAATTCTGGGAAGAGTTATTTAGTGAACGAGTTGATGAAAAATCAGGAGTTGAAGATGTGAATTTCTTGGCTGAAAAGTTGGATTTCTTGGGATCAAGCCCAAAGTAAACCGCTAATGGCCCTTAACACATGAATAACCATTTCTTGATCTTCCATTAATGTTGTCTTTGTAGGATGATGATTGAAGATATGAAGGATGTTTAACAGATTTAAGAAGCTGGTTTCGGTTTGTTATCTTTTAGATTTGAATTTGTATAAAACATTAAGTGTTTCTAAGACGTTAATTCAAGATTTTCTTGTTATTCTCAGGAGAAGATATCATTATCACTTTATCACCGCGGGCTCTCCTGAAACTCTAACCAAAATCGTTCTAGTTTTATGAGTTGCTTAAGTTTTGTACATTTGATTCTCTCGTATATAACTCTTTTATTGATCATCAGATTGGAAGCATTTCTTGGACTGACATAAAGTTGCTTGTTATGATATATCTCAAGGTTATAGTTAATTATCTTTTGGATTATTACTGTGTGTCGTTTAATAAAATGTAGGATAGTTCGTGGTAAACTTATTTTCTGGCTTATAATGTAGATTGCTGTGAAGATTTTGAGCCGGTACAACCGGAGATCATATTGCTGCAATTTCGAAATGCAGCTAGGCCAGTAGTTTTATGGTCACTTCTTAGGGTTGTTGTCTGGTTTAGTTTGGGTCCCTTGTATTTAAAAACTCGGTAACCTAGATGAGTTATAAGGGTGATCCGTGTTTGTACTTTTCCTTATAATTTGTCCGTTAATTGTGTCAGTAACGAGTCTGTAGAAGGGGGTTATGTAATCTTCGTTTGTCATTTGTTTGTGTAGAGGTGTCTGCAAGTCTTAGTATGCAGTTTTTGGTTGCATTGTGCACCAGAACTTGAACTTGTGAGGTACTGGTCATAACGTGTAATATGTTGGGGGTTTATTTCAGGCAATTAAAATGATAGATTCTTTGCTAAATGTTAAGTTATAGTTATAATATTGTTTGGTCGATTTCATCGATATGCTGTGAGTAGAAATGAAGAAGTTATAGTGGGTTCTTGCGCTTGTCGTTTCATTACTTTATAATCTGAGTAGTTGATGGCCCATATAAACTTTTGTTTCGATTACCTGAAGCAAAGATTGGTTCGAGCTCAACAAACTGTATGATGATGTGGTTCATGAGCTCCATCAACTTGGTTCTTGAATGCTCATGAATCAGTTTGACCCATACTGATATGTTTCGGGCAACATTTATTAGAAAATATCGGTTCATGTGTATTTGAGAAAGTTGAATTCCAGCAACCTTTGCGGCCACACCAGCCCGCCTTACGGCCTTAGGCTCATCACATGAAAGGTAAATCAAGCTTACCCATTGCCTGCTAAGATAGTGGCCCGACAAATCGGGTCATGCTTAACGAGTTTTTATGCTCGTAATAGATTAGGTTTATATTCTTCATGTGGGGATTGAAGTTGAGTCTCTTAGGATGGTTGTAGGTTCAAGTCATGTCTAACTTATTTGTAATAGATTCAATGTGTATAGATTGTGAGATGGAGTTGCCATAGTTTTCGGAACCAATCGCATTACTCACTCAAGGCATGACTTGTTAAACTTAAACATGTTCAGCCAACTAGCCAAGTACCAAGACCCTAGTCCCAAAATACTTGATTGTCTTGGCCCAACAAAACCCTGTTAAGGCCCATGTTTCACTTGGAGAGTTGAAGGCATTGCCAGGCATGAATATTTCTTTTTCTTTTCAAGTTGCTTGTATACTAAAGATCGATCTGTCTAGTTTAATCAGCATTTTTCAATTAAATTTGGTTATGGTTGGACTAGTTTGACAACATTCATTTGGTATATGATTTTGTGCCTGAAAATAGGACTGTGAACATATTAAATATGTGACAGACATTGAAAGCCAGTAATTCTCATCATTTTACCCCTCAAGCGAGTAACTCCTCTTAGGCCTTAGGTATTTATTAAAATTGAAGACATATCTATACTTTTGTTTTCAGTCTATCATATTTATAATCTCTCAAAAGCTAAACAAAGCTACAATATTATTGACATCTGGAACATATTTACAAATTCTTATTCTTCTTTTTCTCTTGTAAAACGAGACAAAATATATAAAAATCTAAGAGGTGTTATAGTTCAAGTCATGGCTTTTTTTTGTCATCTCAACTTCTTCCTTTAAACACAACTTCATCACTCACATAACCAAAAATTGTTCAAAGTATTAATAAACTTTAGCAAGCTTATGAAAGTTCAGAGTTTCATTTGAAATATTTTTCTAACTGCTAACAAGTTCTGTATAGTTTTTGCTTCTTTCTATTGTGTAGGGGCTAAAGTGAAAATTGGCTCTATATATACATAAGGATTGAGCTAGGGTTCATGCATTCTGTTTGGTCTATCTATCTCATCCGTTTCCTCTATCTCAAAGCTTATCACATCAGTTTTCTAGTTTTAGGGTTTGATCATCTTGATCATAACTTCTAGTTTGTTTAGATAGATCATAACTTCTAGTTTGTTTAGATAGCTAAAATCAAGGGTATTTGTAGTGTGAGTTTCTTGTATTGTTTGTGATAGCATCCGTGTTGAGGACTATTAATTTCTTTTGTATTATTTGGCAAGAACTCATTTGAGGACTTGTCTACTATACTTGTATTAATAAAAAATCACAGTGGGGAAGTTGGTTGTGTGATTTAAGATATGTGTCATTTTTACATGGTATCAAAGACTTAGGTTGCTCAATTGGCTTTATTGATCATTCAATTGGTGATTTGTGGTCTTAATTGTAATCTTGAAGATTTTAGGGTTTTTTCTCGAAACCCTAAATTTTGGGGGTTTTGATCTATTGGTGGTTTTCTAAGGTTCTTGTATTGTTAATCGTTGGATTAACTAGTTTTTGGTGCTTAATTGATTAGTTGATTAGAAACCCTAATTTTTTAATTTGGGGGTTTCTTGATCTTGAGGTTCTGTGGATCAATTGAGGTCTAAGTTCAATTTCACCAGACTAAGTGAATCTAGTGTTATTGACTGTCTTTCGCTGCCTTTCTTGGTATAAGCACGGTAAGTAATATCTTTTTCCCTCAAGAGATACAATATTTGGGTTAAGTGGGTGCAAACAAAGTGGTTAACACCTTGACCTGCCACTTAAGTGGTGTGGAAACCTACTCTGGCCACTTCTAGTTCACTTAACTTAATATTTGTGGATCTTGGGTGTGTGTAGTGTTTTAATTTCTGTTTTCTTAGTTTTGTTGTGTCTAGATTGCTAGAGGATAGGATTTTAGGTAGTTTATGGAGTTGCAACAGTGGTTTGGTGGTGGTTTTGGATAATTGGTGGTTGTCTGTTTGTTCTTGGAGTGTTGGTTTATTTGTTCTGGTTTGTTATTTTTCTAGTTAGTTTTATGTTTATCTGTTCTTGGTTATTTGTTTAGTTTGTTTCTGTTTGGTTGTTATTTGATCTTTGTTTGTTTTATTTTCTTGATTGTTTCTGCTATTCTCCATGGCTATTCTGATTAGTTCTTTAGATGCTAGTAATCGTTTGCATTTGCATGCTAATGATTCTAATGAGACTCCTTTAATTAGCATTAGATTGATTGTGTTGAAAATTATAGGGTTTGCGCCAATGCTATGAAAATTGCTATTCAAACTAAGAATAAAATAGGCTTTATTACTGGTTCTTTTGTTAAGACTGATTATGCTGTTAGTAATTTGTTAAGTGATCAGTGGGATAGATGTAATGTTGTTGTTTTGTCTTGGATTTTGGGATCTTTATCCCAAGATGTTTAACTTGGTCATGTTTTCTCTAATAATGTTGCTATTATTTAGAAAGAATTGCAAGAAACCTATGATAGAATTGATGGTTCAATTGTGTTTAAATTGTTGCAAAAAAATAAATAGTTTTAAACAAGGTGGTTTACCATTTTTCTAAATAGTATCATAAGTTGAATTATCTATGGAGAAAATTTGATATCTTAACTAAACTTCTTGATTGTGTTGTGAGGCTATGGCTGAGTTGATTGATCATAGTAAGCTCATGAAACTTATGTTATTTCTTATGGGCCTGGATTACATTTATCAGCCTATAAGAATTAGTCTCTTGACTAGGAAAATTCTTTCTGAAGTCAAGGATGCCTTTGAAATTGTGGTTAGAGAGAAATCCCATATAGGGATCCCTCAAACTTCTGTGTTTGTTTCTAGAACTAATGATAATAAAAAGAATAATGGTAATAGTAACTGGAACAATGGCAGTATGAATAATGGAAATGGTAATAGTGGAAATAGAGAAAATTACAATAATTTGCTATGTAGAATTATGGCTTGAAAGGTTACACTATTGAAAGGTGTTTTGAGATCATTGGTTACCCACTTAGTTTTAAAAGAAAACTTAATTTGAAACCTGCTAGTAGTTTTAACAACAACAGAAATAGTAATGTTGATATTAAAGGGACTTTGTGGGTAACAATGAAATCAAAACATCTACTGGTACTTTGTCCTTTACTAATGAGCAGGTTTTGAAACTCATGAGTCTTCTGAATGATAAGTCTGGGTCTACTACTCATGCCAATACGGCAGGTAGTGGTTTCTGTACATTCTTTAACTGCAATGTGTTTTTTAATCTACATTTTTATAAGTTCTTTTATGATAATATTGCTTTAAATGGAGTCAATTATCACTTTGGGTAGATAATTAACTTTGGGGCTAATCAACACATGACCAATATCACTAAAAATATGATTAATTTGTTTAACATCTTTGATTTAAAACTTACTGTTGGACATCCTAATGGTACTTTAAACAAAATTACTCATATTGGAAATCTTAGATTGAATAGTAATGTTGTTTTATTTGATGTTTTGGTTGTTCCTGAATACTGTGTTAGTCTATTTTATGTGCATAAGTTGATAAAAGATAGTAAATTGAGTTTTTTTTAATGAGACTAAATGTTTCATTCAGGATTTGAAAAATAAGAGAGTTCTGGGGACTGGTAGTGAATCTGCTGGTCTGTATATGTTTAATGTTAATTATGATAAGTTTGCTATTAGTAATCAAAGTAAGTTTTTGGTTTGTTATGTGTCTAAAGAAGTTTGGCATAATAGATTGGATCACCTTGCTAATCAGGTTTTGAAATTCCTAAAAAAATCTTTAAATTTGTCTAACATTGATCACAACAGTCCTTGTGAAGTCTGCCAAAAGGAAAATCAAACTAGAGATTATTTTCATATTAGCGATCATAAGTCTACTTGTCTGGGTGAACTTATTCACTTGGATATTTGGGGTCTTTATAAAGTGGTTAGTAGGGAGGGTTTTAGGTATTTTTTGTCTGTTGTGGATGGTTTCAGCAGATGTGTTTGGGTGTATTTGCTAAAACTAAGGATGAGGTTTATAATATGTTTGTCAATTTTTACAAATTAATTTTAACCAGTTTAAGAAAAAAATTAATGTAGTAAGATCTGATAATGGAACCGAGTTTGTGAATCAAAAGATGAATGAGTTTTTTAATACTATAGGTATTGTGAATCAAACATCATGTGCTTATACACCTCAGCAGAATGGTATTGCTAAAAGAAAACATAGACACTTGCTTAATGTAGCTAAGAGTATTATGTTTTAGGGGGGATTCCTCTTAGTTTTTGGACTAAATGTGTATCAACTGCTACTTATTAGATTAACAGGCTTCTTTCCTCAGTTTTAAATGGAAAATCTCCTTTTTTGTTAGTATATGGTAAGGAACCAAACCTTTCTCATTTAAGGAGTTTTGGGTGTTGGTGTTTTGCTGCAATGGTTAAGGATTCTGATAAATTTTCTAAAAAATCTGAAAAGTGTGTTCTTATTGGATATGCTAGTGGTAAAAAAGTATATAAGCTTTTTAGTCTTGATAATAGAAGTATTTTGTATTCTAGAGATGTAAAATTCTACGAAACTGTGTTTCCATATAAAATGAGTAATGATCAATCTTCAAAAGAACACACTAAAGTTTCTACCTTAAATTTCTTTGACCTGTTTGAGTTTGAACCTACAACTAAAACTCCTCTAAGTCCCAATGATGATGAGGAAGGATCACCTAGCAGAGATGGTGAAGCTCATCAACCAGTGCTTGGTTCTACTATAGACCAACCAAGACATGATGAGGATAATTCTGCAACTCCTATAGATGAACATAATACTTCTGAGGGTAATGTTGGCTTAAATGAAGAGATTCCCATTTTTCAAAATATTTTGCCTAATATAATTGAGGAAGTTGGTCCTAGAAGGTCTCAAATGCCTTTAAAATTATCTACTAATTTGAATGAATTTGTTCTTGATATTAAAGTTAAGTATGAATTGAATAGATACGCAAATCGGTCTTTTTTAAGTCTTGGGAATTATTGTTTTGTTTCTAATTTGAATAAGTGTAGTGAACCTTCTTCTAATGAGGAAGATGTGAAAGATGTTAATTGGGTTAATGCTATGAATGAAGAAATGCATGCTTTATATAAGAATAAAACTTAGAATATGATTGATCTTCCTTTTGATAGAAAACACATTGCTAGTAAATGGGTATTTAGGATAAAGTACAAATCCAATGATGAGGTTGAGAGATATAAAGCTAGATTAGTAGCTAAGGGTTTTAGTCAAAAGGAAGATATAGATTATGAAGAGACTTCCAAGGCTGTTGTTAAAATGAATACTGTTAGATGTCTGATCAACCTTGCAGTCCAAAAAGATTGGAAAGTTTATCAAATAGATGTTAATAATGCATTTCTTTATGGGGAATTGAATGAGGAGGTGTATATGTTGCCTCCTCTAGAGTTTTTTTAACACTGATGGAAGAAAAGTTTGTAAACTTAAGAAATCTTTGTATGGCCTAAAGCATGCTCCCAGACAATGGAACCATAAGTTGTCTGAAGCCTTGCTTGAAGCAGGTTTTGTTCAATCTAAAAATGATCATTCTTTGTTTATTAAAAACAAAGGAAATGTTTCTTTGTATCTGCTGGTTTATGTTGATGATTTAGTCTTCACTGGAAGTGATGTGAATGAAATTAAAAGTTTTAAAAGTTTTATGAACAACAAGTTTAAGATTAAAGACTTGGGTGAGTTGAAGTATTTCTTAGGAATTGATGTTTTAAAAACTAAAACTGGTCTGTGTTTGAATTAAAGAAAGTGTTGCTTGGAATTACTTCATGAGTTTGGCTCATTGGTATGTAGGCCTGTTATGACACCTTTGCCTGAGAACATTATTCTAAGTCATAACGAGACTATTACTGATAAATTACTCTTAAACATAACTAATTATCAAAAGCTTGTTGGTAAATTGATCTACCTGATTCATACTAGGCCTGACATATCCAATTCTGTTCACTGTCTATGTCAACATATGCATGCTCCCTTAAAATCTCATTTTGATGTTGCTTTAAGAGTTCTTAAGTACTTAAAGCTTGCACCTGGGCTTGTTGTGAATTTTTCCAAGAGGAAAAGTGAATGTTTGATCACTGCTTTCTCTGATTCAGACTGGGAGTGCCGAGTTACTAAAAGGTATGTTTAGGGTATTGTGTTTTCATTAATGGTAATCTTGTTTCTTGGAAGAGTAAAAGACATGCTACTCTTTCTAAATCTTCTGTTGAAGCAGAGTACAAGCGTATGGCTTCCACCACTTGTGAGATATGTAGGTTGTTAAAGTTTTGCAGGATTTTGGCATTGATAACTTGATACCTGTTAATTTGTATTGTGACAATAAATTAGTAATGCAAATTGCATCTAATCTAGTTAGGCATGAAAAACTAAGCATTTTGATATTGATGTACACTTAGTAAGATAAAAGGTCTCATCTGGCTTAATTAAAACTGTTAAGGTTGATTCTATGAATAATGTGGCTGATATCTTGACCAAAGCCCTTGGGTCATTTCAGCATGGGTTGTTAACTAAAAAACTGGGTATGTTGAACTTATTTGGATCATAAGCTCGAGGGAGTGTGCTCAAAGTATTAATAAACTTTAGCAAGCTTTTGAAAGCTCAGGGTTTCATTTGAAATATTTTTCTATCTACTAACAAGTTCTATACAGTTTTTGCTTCTTTCTATTATGTAGGGGCTAAAGTAAAAATTGACTCTATATATACATAAGATTTGAGTTAGGGTTCATTCATTCTGTTTGGTCTATTTCTGTCATGCGTTTCCACTCTCTCAAAGCTTATCATATCAACTTTCAAGTTTAAGGGTTTGATCATCTTGATCATAACTTCTAGTTTGTTTAGATAGCTAAAATTAAAGGTGTTTGTAGTGTGAGTTTCTTATATTGTTTGTAATAGCATATGTGTTGGGGACTATCAATTTCTTTTGTATTGTTTGGAAAGAACTCATTTGAGGACTTGTCTACTAAAGCTGTATTAATAAAAAATCACGATGGGGAGGTTGGTTGTGTGATTTAAGATCTGTGCCATTTTTACAAAAACACCATTTCTCACAACATAAGTCAAATCATTTTCTTTTGACCCACAAATACACAATCTTTAATAAATAAATTTAAAAAACACGCACATAAACACAGGTTATTGTGGCGCATGCCAGATAACTTGAGCCATGTCACAACCCATTTGGCATAGGGGTACCATAACATGTTATGACAAGCGTCATTTTAGTTTTGGTGTAGGGGTTAGTGTTATTACATCCGATGTTCTAACCTTAACAAGACATTGTGTTCTAGTATAGTAGCATTTAGAATCTCTACTTATTACAGTCAAATAGTAATTTATCATTACCAAATGCTCAAAAATCACACATACATACAAAATCAGCATGAGAGTTTGTAGCTTCTAACTTATAGGTGAAAGCTGGGTTATGGTAAAAATTATTAAATTTTGATTTTAGATGTTTAGGTGAATATATGTCTAATTAAGTAGTCTATTTACACATTTAGTCATCAGTGGTGGAACATACAAAACACATCAATCTTATCTCTCAGAAGCTAACTCTAACATATAGAGTCTCATTATTAGCACATCATGCTATTCACTTTGATGTTGTTGTTTAAACAACCCTTTAGGCCTAATTTTGTAACGACATGTCTTTCTCCATGAAATGGACATCTAAGGAGACCATCTTCAATAACGTTAAGATGTATTCTTTTAATTGAATCTTTACTAATGTTATAAAGGTTTCTACGGTTCGATAACCTATGTTTCACACCTTGTAACTTATATTTGCACTTTGGGGTTGTTAAAAAACACTTTTGGTCTTTTTTTTGGTTTTGGCGATGTTTAAATGAAATATATTAAAGGTTGTCAAATTATAAAGGCCTTTTCATAGTGGATGAGATCATTGTTTGGGCTAAAAAATAAATAAATAATGCCTTATATGTTTTAAGGTTAATGTTAGGATCATGAAAAAGATTCGGTCACCCCGTGTTATGTCTAGCATAGGTTAGCTCGTAGTCTTAATATTAATCGTTTAGTTACCATATGACTTATGGAGTTGGGCCGGGTCTTTACCCTCATGTTAGCCCACTCCATAGCCCACTTAGGGCACATAAACTCTTGTATTTAAACCCCCTCTCAGCCATTGAGAGGGGTTGGTTGTTCATTGTATAACAAACACACACAAAGTGTCTTTCTCTCACTAGAACTTCCCATTTTCTCTCTCTAGAATCGGCCAACCATTAATCCTTGATTGTGTTATGATTTCTAATATACTACAATTGGTATCAGAGCACATGGGATGATTACTTAGATTGTATGTGCGTTTCTCTTGGAAGAATTAATCAAAAATTTGGTTTTTGAAGGTTTATGGTTTTCACATTGGCTTTCTTTGATTCTCACGTTTGTGGTGTTAAAGTTAGTGTTTTTAGTGTAGTTTTAGCCTTCTAGTACCAAGTTGTGCAAGAAAATCCAAGCTTAAACGTTCAAAAGGGTGATTTTTGGTGATTTGAAGCATTTTTGGAAATTGCATTTTGTCTCCCTGGAAGATGTTTCTTAGTTGCGTTTTGTCTCTACGTTTTGTAATAAAATAATAATATTTTATTATTATCGTCTTTTTATTGGGCTAAAAGGGGTAAATATGAATCTCGACATCTTAGTACGTCCACGTTTAATCGTTTAACCTTAACACTTAACGTTTACAAAAGTCGTCTTTGTCCTTTAGTTGAATCGACACAAAATAATTATTCCACATTATTTTCTAAGTGTGACATGTTTCACAAAATTTTGACATGACCCGATTCGTTTGTAAAAGGTTTCCAAACCTTTGTTAGGATCATGAAAAAGACTCGGCCACCCCGTGTTTTGTCTAGCATAGTTTAGCTCGTAGTCTTAATATTTATCGTTTAGTTACCGTATGACTTATGGCGTTGGGCCGGGTCTTTACCCACATGTTAGCCCACTTCATAGCCCACTTAGGGCACATAAACTCTTGTATTTAAACCCCCTCTCAGCCATTGAGAGGGGTTGGTTGTTCATTATATTACAAACACACACAAAGTGATTTTCTCTCACTAGAACTTCCCATTTTCTCTCTCTAGAATTGGCCAACCATTAATCCTTGATTGTGTTATGATTTCTAACATACTACAATTGGTATCAGAGCACATAGGATGATTACTTACATTGTATGTGCATTTCTCTTGGAATAATTAATCAAAAAATTGGTTTTTAAAGGTTTATGGTATTCACATTAGCTTTCTTTGTTTGTGGTGTTAAAGTTAGTGTTTTTAGTGTAGTTTTAGCCTTCTAGTACCAAGTTGTGAAAGAAAATCCAAGCTTAAACGTTCATAAGGGTGAGTTTTGGTGATTTGAAGCTTTTTTGGAAATTGCGTTTTGTCTCCCTGGAAGATGTTTCTTAGTTGCGTTTTATCAGAGAATAGTACACTGCGGTTTGTCTTCTAGTGTAGTACAACGATTGCGTTTTGTGTATTTCGTTTTGGTTAACACTACAGGTTGCGTTTTGTGTATTGCGTTTTGTCTCAAGTTGAAGACCCTCATTGCGTTTTGACTAGGAGAAACTCTGCCCAATTAATTTCTTGATTGCGTTTTGTCTCAAGTTGAAGACCCTTATTGCGTTTTGGTGGAAAGAATCCCTGGCAAAAAAATTTCTACCTTGCGTTTTGTCTTTGCTTCTTGACTGTGTTTTGTCTAGGACACCTTACTGAGTTTTGTCTAATCCTTAACATTGAGACTTGTCTAGATTTCCTGACTGAGACTTGTGTATTGCATCTCGTAAACTTAATCAAACCAAACCAAACCAAATCACAAACAAACAACATATCACCTATATCAACAAACAATCATCACTTTTAACATACAATCACTAATCATTGTACCGATCTAAAGTCTATCATAATACAATCAATCAAACAATCATGTCTAGTAACTCAAATGATATTCAAGCGGCTGGTTTCGATACCCGCCCTCCTATGCTCGTTAGGACTGATTATGAATCATGGTCACAACGAATCTGATTGTACTGTAGAGGAAAGGAAAATGGATTGCTAATTCTCCAGTCTATTGATCAAGAACCATTTGAGCTTGGAACCACAAGGAATACACTTGGAACTACCCCTGAGGGAGGTATTCTACTTGGACCAGAAATGCCTCGTACCTATGAGGATCTAAGTAACACGGAGAAGAAGCGATACGATGCAGATGTCCGTGCAACCAATATTGTGCTTCAAGGATTACCCAAAGATATCTACAAGCTCATCAATCACAACATTGAAGCAAAAGAAATTTGGGACAACGTCAAAATGCTTCTTGCAGGTTATGAGCTCACCAAAGAAGACAAAGAATCACAGTTGTACGATGAATTTGAGCGGTTCAAGATGCTTCCAGGTGAAAACATCAATGAGTACTATGTTCGATTTCACAAGCTGGTCAACGACATGAGGAATATCATAATGACAATGCCTAACATTCAGCTGAACTCCAAGTTTGTGAACAACATGTCACCTAAATGTAATAGGTTTGTGACAGCCGTTAAACTCAACAAAGGTCTGAAAGAGACAAATCACGAACAACTGTATGCATATTTAAAATGCTGCACAAGATCGACTGATTATTGAAAGAATCACTCCTACTACTAATGATCAACTTGCATTTGTTTCAACTGTCCAACCTCAAGCCTAATCATCACATGTCCAATCTCATCAATATCCTTCTTCATCAACAAACTCTCAATCACTACAATATCCATAATTTACTGAAACATCACAAATTGATTCTGGATACACCCAAACTGATGAAATACTTGACAACCTAACCAAACAAATGGCACTTCTTGCCCAATCATTCAGAGCTACACTTCCTTAGATGAACAATCAACTTCGAACCTCTTCTAACACCCAAAATCAAGCAACCATTCAAGATGGTCGGGTTGTCGTTCAGAATGTTCAAGGGCGACATAATCAGAATCAGAATCAGAGGTATTTTGCTCGGGGAAATGGTGCTGCAGGCAATGGGGGCGCACATAATAGAGCTGGGAATGCCAATGCAGGTCAAGGAAAACCGGTCAAGTGTTATAATTGTAATAGGATTAGACATATTGCACGGAACTGTACTCAGCCGAAGCGTCTACAGAATTCTGATTATTTCAAGGACAAGATGCTGCTGATGCAAGCCCAAGAGAATGGTGCAGTTCTAGATGAAGAGGAACTACTCTTTCTGGCTGGTGAACAGGCCAACACCTTTGATGCAGATGTGGATAATCAACCAGTCCAAGACTTAGCTCTGAATGAGGACAACATTTTCCAGGCAGATAAATGTGATGCTTTTGATTCAGATGTTGATGATGAACCGACTGCTCAGTCTATATTCATGGCCAATTTGTCCTCAGCCGGGTCAACAAATCCACAAGCTGGACCATCTAATGCATCAATCTTATCTGAGGTACATATTCTGGAAAATGCTATTGATTATAGTGTTACTAATCAGGACGAACATGAGATTCATAATGAAGTACAACAGGCAAATGTTATTGACTCAACTAGTGTCGATATGGGTAACAGTAATGTTATTCCATATGAACAATATTTGTCGGTCGATAATATTTCTGTTGTGCCAAGTTGTGCATCTTCCGCTCTAAATGATGTAAGTGTATCATCTGATAATGATATATTCGTTCCTCATGACCCAATAGCCACTGAACTTAAGATCTACAAGGAACAAGTTGCCATTTATGAGCAACATGCTAAGTTTGAATTGACTGAACGTGAACAGCGAATGGATGATCAAATGCGTATGCTTATTCAAAATCGTAATAAAACGGAAGAAAATCTTAAAAAGGAACTTCATTCTGTCAAGTTGCAACTTAATTCAACTATGGAAAACAACAAGATAATTGAAGAAACTGTAACGACTTTGAAACAAGAGTTTAAACAGAAAGAGTCCAAATTCCTGACTGATTTTTCCAATCTGAAACACCTTAACGATAAACTTGAGAATAAGCTTCACTCACAAGATCAATCCATTCAAACTGTCCACATGATGTTAAATCCTACTCTGGTGTATGACCAAAAGACTAAAACTGCGCTAGGTGACCAGAACCCTTTTTACCTCAGACAGGCCAAAAAGGCCCAACCGGCACTATATGATAGTGAAGAACTTCTTCAGACTCATCATGTGCCGGTAATTGTTCCATCGTTTGAGGAAGACCTAGAGTTAGCAGAGACTCCAAGAAATAAACTGCATGCGAAAATGAACGATTTTGCGTGTGTGGAAAAGAGGGTTAACATTACACCCCCTAATTACTCAAAAGAAAATTTTATGGCAACATTCACCCCTCAAACTCAACTGACATCTGAGCAAGTATTTTAGTCAATAGATCTAGAAAAACAAAAGGCCGAAGAGCTAAAGCCCAATGCCCCACCCCTGCCTGTCCTGCCACCTGCGACTGTGTATCCTCCCAATACACCGGTCCATCTGGTCCCTCGAACTCTCTCAACTACAAGTCAAGTAAATATTGGTCTGTATGTAATTACTCAACTATTTTGGGACTTTGAGAAAACTTATAAAAAGCGTATCACTCTAACGGGCATAACTGAAGGGGAAAGGGGTTTTGAACAAACAAAACTATGTTACTTAACCGAAGTAATTCCATTTTTCAATCTACTCAAAGAACATTTTGATGGAGTTCAAAAATCTCTGGTCACTGAAGTTAGGGCAATGAAAGCCGTTTTTGAAAATTTAAAAGCCAAGGTGGACCAGAATGAGATAGATTTAATGAGTGGTGAGATTGAACGGAAAAACCTTCTCATCACAAATGAGAACTTAATTGCTGAATGCTTGTCCAAAGATGTGTTTTATACTACAACTGATTCTGTATTAAATGTGTCTAGATTTTATGACATGCATGATGCTTTCACTATTGCTCAACAAAGTATTGTCGACCTTGAATCTGAAAATTTTAATCTGAGAAACAAGATTCAAAATGATGATCACGACTCAATGATAAAATATTTTTCCAAACTTGAAGTTGAACACTTCATCTGTCAATTAAAGTATTTCAAAATCCTCAAAGAACGTTTGGTAACAAAAAAAACCAGTGACGTCTTCGGCAGCTCTTTATTTGATTATTGTTTGTGATCGGGAAACTAATTGAAAAATTCAAAGTCAGGGCAAATACGATTTGTAATTAAAGGAGAAAAATTCTCTGCTTACAAAGAAAAATAGTGATGCAGATCCTATTTTTGACCTTAAGGCCTTAGTTTCTCAGAACAAAGATTTAACTGCAAAGCTCAATGCCCTTCACGATCTCAATGAACGCTTTAGGGCGGAAAATGCAAAAGTTAAGCAGATTATAAGGAAATTGTATATTCAATTAAATAACGCGTGCCAAAATACTGACCAGAATTAAACTCTTCTGTTATTGAAATTGAAACCTTAAGGCTCAACTTAAATATAATTCCAAATGTGTCACTATACCTGATAGCAAACCTAAAGTGCTGGCTCCTGGTAGATATACTATAGATGTTGAACCAATTCCTCCTCGACACAAGAATAATCAGGAAGTGCATGACACTATATCAAACACCTTAAGGAAAATGTAGAAACCCTTCGCGAAATAGTAGAGGACGCTAAGGTGGAAAGACCATTGGATACCTCTCTTGCATCTGCTTGCCGTTACACTAAACACTCTCAGGAGCTGTTAGAATATGTAATAGGCACGTATCCTAAAGACTTTAGCCCTAGCAATAAACAGAATGCCTCTACCACTTCACTTAGGAAAAAGCGAGTTACTTTTGTCAAACCATGTGAAACCTCAACTCATAACACACCAGCACAAGTTGAGCACCAGAAAATAAATTCGACTAATGCACCTGGAATTCTCTCTACAGGAGTAAAAGGTGCCTCTGCAGCTAGCAGGTCAAAGCCTAGGAGCAATACAAAGAAAGATAGGACCTTGCCAGCTAAAAGTGCCTTGAAACAAGTAGAAGCCCATTCTAGGATGAATAAGTCGAATGAGAAACAAAAGAATCATGTTGATTCTAGTATTAGCTATAAGCGTACTGTAATTAATTCGAATTCTAATACTTCTTGCAAAACTTGTAACAAATGCTTAATTTCTGTTAATCATGATCAATGTGTTGTGCGTTCTAAGATGTTTGTGAAGCAATCCCCTGCCACTAAAGTGTGGCGGGTTAAGCAAGTTAAGCAAGTTTGGAAGGCCACAGGGAAATTGTTTACCACTATCGGTCATCAGTGGCGACCCACTGGCAGACTATTACCTTTAGGAGATCAGTGGCCTTTAACTAGGAATACTCTACTAAGGTATTGCTACAAAGACAATGGAAGCCACAGGTAGGACTTCTCCTGTTCGGAAGGACAGTGCCACTCGTTTAGTTAGGTCTACTGCTCTTAAGAGTGACTGTATGCCAGCTGATCCACAGGAAACTATTGCCCCTGTAGCATATAATCTTGCGTGCACTAACCAACCGGACCCCAATTGCAATTGGGGATCCAATGTATCCAAATCTCCATTTTTGCCTTTGTTCAAATGCAGGTCGTACAGATCGTTCTCTGGTATTTGGGATCAGCTGCTCAAAACATATGACTGGAGATCGCTCACGGCTCAGGAATTTCGTGAAAAAGTTTATCGGGACTGTTCGATTCGGAAACGACCATTTTGGTGCAATTATGGGTTATGGGGATTATGTCATTGGTGACAGTACCCCCCCCCCCCCCCCCCCCCCCCCCACAAAAACAAACTGTAATTTTCAGGGTATACTATGTAGAAGGACTTGGACACAACCTATTCTCTGTCGGTCAATTTTGTGATTCAGATCTTGAAGTTGCCTTCAGAAAGCACACATGTTTCATTCGAGACTTAGATAGTGTCGACCTTATTTATAGGAGGTTATTGGCACAAAATTTTTACACCATTTTTGTTGAAGATATGTGGGTCCTCTATATTTGCTTACTGTATAGAGCCTCCAAGAACAAATCCTGGTTATGGCATCGCCGCCTGATCACTTAAACTTTGGCACCCTCAATGATCTTGCTCGTAAAGATCTTGTTAGAGGCTTACCTCGGTTGAAGTTTGAAAAGGATCATTTGTGTTCTGCATGCCAACTTGGAAAGAGCAGGAAAGCTACCCACCAAACCCATGATGATTAAACCATTATTGGAAGTTTTCACACACCTTTCAATTGGATTTATGCGGACCGCTGAGAGTGCAGAGTATAAATGGGAAGAAATACATTTTGGTAATAGTCGATTGTCGCTACTCCAGGTTTACATGGGGTGAAAGTTTTTGAGAACCAAGGAAGAGACTCCTGCTTTTGTAATCAACCTGTTAAACATCTTCAAGTTGGTTCTCATCAACAAAACTGTCAGGGTTTATTTATCTTTTTTAGTGCGATACTGATAATGACGAATTATGTGATAAGCCTTAACTGATTTTACTATGAAAGCGTCGGCATTACCCATGAGAAGACCATTCTGAGAACTCCTCAGAAGAATGGCGTTGTTGAACAAAGGAATCAAACTCTTGTTGAAGCTGCTCGAATAATGCTGATATTCTATAAGGCTCCCTTGTTTCTTTGGGAAGAAGCTGTGGCTACTGCCTGTTACACCTAAAACCGATCCCTTATACATACTCTTCACAACAAAACCCCATATGAACTAGTGCATGACAAGAAACCGAATCTCTCTTTCCTACGTATATTTGGGGCTCTTTGCTACATAACAAATGACAGCGAAGATCTTGGCAAATTGAAAGATAAAGCGGACATTGGGTTCTTTGTTGGTTACGCACCAAACAGGAAGGGTTACAGAATCTACAACAAACGGACCCGACAAATCATGGAAACTATTCACGTTACATTCGATGAGCTGACTGAGCAAACGGCTCCTGTACACTCCAGTCCAGGACCCGCACCTAACCTTTTGACGCCTGGACCTATCAGTTCAGGGCTCGTACCCAATCCTCCTCCTGCAGCACCTTATGTACCTCCTACCAATAAGGAACTGGAGATTTTGTTCCAGCCTATGTTTGATGAATATTTTGAGTCTCCACGGTGATCGTTGGTACCCCCTGCTTCCTGTAGCTCAAGCTCCAGTCTAACCCTACGGTCATCAGTATCAATCCCCTTTGATCAACAAGAGGCACCATCGGGAAGTCATTCACCATCATCTTTGGATCATCAATCCTCTTCAGTACATCAAGGTGTTGCAGCTGAGCATTTGTTTGAAGTAAATCCTTTTGCTGCGGCTGATCCCGAACCATTTGTTAATGTGTTCGCCCCAGATCATAACTCTGAAGCATCATCTTCTGGGGTAATCGCGAGAACTGAATCCAACCAAACCACTCAGCCTCATGAACATCTCCGAAAATGGACCGCCTCTCATCCTATTGATAATATTATTGGGAACCCTTCTCGACCGGTATCCACTCGGAAGCAGCTTGCTACAGATGCTTTGTGGTGCTTCTACAATTCAGTACTGTCCAAAGTCGAACCGAAAAACTTCAAATCTGCTGTTACTAAAGACTGCTGGTTTCAAGCCATGCAAGATGAAATCCATGAATTTGATCGACTGGACGTATGGGAATTAGTGCCACCTAGATGTGCCATGATTATTGCTCTCAAGTGGATTTATAAGGTGAAACTTGACGAGTATGGTGACGTGTTGAAAAACAAGGCACGTCTTGTAGCGAAAGGATATCATAAAAAAAGGTCTTGATTTTGAAGAATCCTTCGCCTCGATCGCCAGACTTGAAGCTATTGAATATTTTTGCCCAATGCTGCAGAAAAACATGATTGTTTATCAAATGGATGTGAAACTGCATTTTAAATGGCGAGATTAAAGATAGTAGTCTTTGTTAGCCAACTGAAGGCTCGTTGACCTTATCGTCCACATCATGTCTATCATCTGAAGAAAGCTCTTTACGGGTTAAAGTCAGGTCCCGGGCGTGGTTATGGACACTTTGTCGAAGTTTTCTGCTAAGGATTCTCCAAGGGTGTAGTTGATCCAACCTTGTTCATTCGGAAAAAAGGAATAACAATCTCTCATGTTCAAATTATATGTTGATGATATATATTTGCCTCGACTGATCCCAAAGATGTGACCATTTTTCTAATGAATGAGCCTCTAAATTTCAATGTGATGATTGAGTCAATATCCTTTTTTTGGGCTTACCTAAATTTCTCAGAATCCTAATGGCATTTTTATAAATCAATCTAAATATGCTAATGAGATTTTTAAAGAAAATTTGATCTTCATAAAGTGACCTGTTGAGCTCCATGGTGAGCGAACCAAACTGGGATGAGTGACCTCTCAGGGATCCTATTGACCAGACTTCAATATCGCAAGTATGATTGGATTCCCTGATGGTATCTCACAGCAGTCGGACCTGACCTTGTCTTTGCGGTGTGCATGTGTGCTAGATATCAATCTAAGCCCATAAAAAGCCACCTTGAAGCAGTTAAACGGGTCTTTCGGTATCTTCAAGGAACCATAAATATGGGTCTTTGGTATCCGAAAGACACCGCCATGGCACTAACAGCATACACAGACGCAGATCATGCAGGTTGTCAAGACACTCGAAGAAGCACATCTGGCAGTGCTCAGTTCCTTGGTGATAAGTTAGTAAGCTGGTCATCAAAGAAGCAAACTAGCACGTCCATCTCGTCTACAGAGGCTGAATACATCGCGATGTCTGGATGCTGTACCCAAATCCTATAGATGAGGTCTCAATTATCGGATTATGGCTTTGCATACAATCACATCCCTCTGTATTGTGACAACAAGAGTGCCATAGCTCTCTGCTGCAACAATGTCCAGCACTCCAGGTCTAAACACATCGACATCCGACATCATTTCATCAGAGAACAAGTGGAAAAGGGAGTGGTTGAGTTGTATTTCGTGAGGATAGAGTATCAACTGGCGGATATATTCACTAAGGCACTGCCTAGAGAACGATTCGAATTCATTCTCTCGCGGCTTGGCATGAAGAGTATGAAGCCAGAGACACTCAAACGTCTTCAGGATGATAAGGATGAGTAACAGATTAGCTTCAAGTATCCTATGTAAATATGTACATATTCCAACTCAAAAAGAAATTACAAAAATATAAAACCAAAAAAAAATCAGAAAATAGAAAATACCAAAAATAGTTTTTCAAGACATGTCTTCTGCTTATCGATAACATTTACGGACCTAGAAATGTCATTCAATAATGACACGGGCCTTTAAATGAAGCTCGAACGGAAGATCAAACTTTTCAAAACATGTCTAAATGGCTTGCAGTTATTTCAGACTGCAACCCGCTTTTCAAAATAAGGAAAGCATGTCGCCAAAAAGACGGCTGTTCCTGTCAACGGGTGATTAAGTTCTCCCGGGCATGGATTACTTTATATCCATGCAACCTCGATCTAATGTACGCTTCAGTGCATTATTTCTTGATTCAGAAGAGAAGTCTTCTTTTCATCCAAATGATTTTCCGTCTACGATTCTTCAGAAAATTATTTGTGTTTTTCATGGTGGGAAAGTTTGTTTGAAAAATCAATCGGACTTGAAGTTTTCAAAATTTGACACTCAATCAACGACTACAGCTCTTTAAATAGAAAACGGGTCATTGATTGAGGGGGAGAGTAGTTTTTTCAAATTTATGACATCTAACGGACATTTTGATACTTCGTATAAATAATTAAGAAATGTTTGGTAACTAAGGGGGTTACATTTTGAGGGGGAGTTAAATGTATGTTAACTCAAAAAGGGCCAAATATGTCTGTTATATGCAAGTATAGGGTCTTATGTGTTAATTACTAGTTGTTTCCTAGACTTATAAAGCATCAAGGACCATTTGTGCCATAAAGTAAACCCTTAGTATCTCTTACAACCTAAATGGAAAAGAAAGGAGTAAGTGAGGGACCATTTGTGTCATTTGTTGAAAGTTGCAATTTGATATAAAAACCAATTGCGTCTTGACTCTGGTCAAAGTTTCAAAAACAAGTCAAACCTTACCTGTTTCTCTCTCAACTCATAACTCATCTTTGCGTTTTGCCTGCTTCGTGATCTATCGTGTAATTTTTGTGTTCAGGTATGGCTTGCTTTGTGTTATCTATCATCTAAATATGTCGTATCCTTAACATCTTGCCCTGAAATTCATTAAATCACATTTTTTTAGGGTGTTCGTACGAAATCCTCATTCAAGCGTTGGTTAGTATTTCTAATTGAGCTTTATTTGCTGGGTTTGCCTTAGATTACGTTTATGATGCCTAGTTGATGTCATAATTGTTTCCCCATTAGCTAACTTAAGGTCCTTGTGATTTTCGCATATTAGTTGACCTTTTAGTCAAAAACATGCTCGTTTGATGCTTGTAAAAGCTGTTTGTTGTTGTTATTGTAGCTAGTATGCAATATTAATTGTATATCATAATTGGGTTATGCCTTGGAAGCATTAATTTGTAAGTTGGGATCTGCGAATAAGATATGTTCTTGGTTGCGTTTTGCTTAAATGTTCTTGGTTGCGTTTTGGTTAATTGTTCGTGGTTGCATTTTGCTTAATGGTTCTTGGTTGCGTTTTGATATGGTATGCTTGATTGTGTTTTGGATTGAAGTTCTTGGTTGCGTTTTGCTTTAAGTGTTCTAGATTGCGTTTTGCCTAAGTATTCTTGATTGCGTTTTGTATAAAGTGCTTGATTGCGTTTTGTGTGGAATCTCTCTGTTGCGTTTTGCCTTATACATGCCTTTGCATTTTGCCTGATAAATGCCCTTGCGTTTTGCCTGATATATGCCCTTGCGTTTTGTTGGTAATATTATGCTAAGCAAGACAAAACGCAATCAATTGCGTTTTGTGATTGAAGACCTTCATTAATTCAAATGTAGGACCCACCTTTTCAAATTTTTTCAAAAATGTTACGTTTTGATTAAACTTGAATAAAATATTCCTGCGTTTTGTGTACTCTCGTTTTGTCTGATTGCCTGTTGTCCTCTGCGACTTGTCTTTGCGTTTTGCATATTTTTATTAAAAATATTCTTTGCGTTTTGGGTGCTACGTTTGGTATGCACTGCGTTTTGCCAATTGCATTTTGATTAGTCTAATAAACATTGGCCTCTGCGTTTTGGCTTTTGCATTCTCTGCGTTTTGTATGATATGTTTTTCCCAGCTGCATTTTTGTCGCGTCATCAGAGTTTTGGTCATTGTGTATCGGTCTCTGAGTTTTGTCTCCACTGTCATGAGTTAACTTCCGTTGACTTAAGTGTTGTACATCTCGGTTGACTATCACTTCAAATATGATCAATGTGTCTATCTTGACTTGGACTTATGTCTATGTCTATCTAACCCTTGAGCATGTGCTCTTATCTAACATCACCTCTCTGTATGTATGTCTTCGTTGATGCATGTGTGCAGTTACAATGGCTGATGCAAATATCAATGCTCATGAGGTTCCAGTTGCTGCTGCTTCTCCACCTACTCGTTCTGATGAGCAAATCTTGCCTCGTAACAAATGGGTCCCAGTGGGAAAAAGCAATTGTTTCTTGGATGTGGAAAGAACTCAAGCCAATCCCATATTCAAGATAGCTGTGGACATCTTGAAGAACACCAACTTCTTCAAAGCTTTCACCGCTTCCTCCACCATTCCATCCATTTACATCCAGCAGTTCTGGGACACCATCAGATTTGACAAAGACAAAGGATACAGCTGTCAGCTGGATGAACAACGCTTCTATCTCACCAAAGCTACTCTAAGAGATGCACTTCAATTACCCCAAGACAACAACAATTTCACACCTCCACCAAATGCTAACACTATAATCTCCTTTGTCAATGAACTGGGTTACCTAAATGTTGTTAGAACCTTATCTAGAGTCGTGACAAATGACATGTATCAACCGTGGAGGGCACTCGCCACTATCATCAATCTTTGCCTCACAGGAAAAACTTCAGTATTTGAAATACCAAGAGCTCTAGTGTTATAGATCTTGTGGGGTGTTATCAGTAAGGAAAATATAGATTATGCTGAGAGGTTGTGTGAAGAATTTACTCAGTGTATCCACTCATTCATAGAAGACAAGATGAATCTGGCTCTTCATACGGAGGGAAAGAATAAAGTTAATCCACTTGTGATTCCGAGTGTCCGTTTCACTAAGCTGATCATCAATCACCTCTAGAGCATACACAAGTTCCACAAAAGACCAATTCTCTACTCCACCTGCCTTATGAGGAGTCTGCTTTGGGATACCTGAAGTTCTCATTCAAGAACAACAAAAGAGTAAGGTTTGGGATGGCAATTCCGGATACACTTATATCTGAGAACATTCGATTTGCTACCTATTACCCCGAATATGTGGTAAAGGTTGCTAAGTACCAGCGGTATCTTGCCAGAGAAGTTGTCAGTGACGATGAAGCACCGGCTCCCATACCAGCATAGGGGGCAAAACCGAAAACACCCAGGAAACCAAAACCGCAATCTACTTCATCTCAACCACCCAAACCCAAACCTGTACCTACTAAGCCTTAGGAAAAGAAAAGAAAGCTAGCTATGGACGCCACTGAAGCACCATCTCCAGCCAAACGATTAAAAGCTGGTAAGGTGGTGAAGAAGCGAACTCTTAAGAGCTCTCAATAGTTGGTAGATGAGTTCGTAGATGAAGGTGTTTCGGCGGATGAACCCAGGTTTGAAGATGAAGAGGTTGATATTATGCAAAAAGGTTATGGAAGAAAGCTTAAAGGATGCTTACCCAGCACCTCGAGGTCCACTTCTACCGGTGGTGATCAGAGAACCCGAACCTGGAAAACTTCAACCACTTCCAGAGGTACAGGGAAAGGGGAAAGAGAAAGTCGATGAGGAACAAGCTGCTCAGGTTCGACTCAACCTTCAGACTCCAAAGAAAAAGAACCCTGCTAAATAGTTCATCTTTTAGAGGCACACTCCTGCCACAACAGAACCCTCTGGTCTCGTTAAAACTTCGTCACTGTATGCGGAACTAGGTCTAACTGTCAGTGAGACGGATTCTGATGAGGAAGTGTCTCCTGAGACGAATGCAGAAGCTCAAGAGGAAGGCCAGAGTGGAACAAACCCTGGTGATGCGGGCATGTCTCAGACACCATCAAGTCATGTGGTTTAAGCTGGACCAAACCTGGATCACATGGACTTGGGAATCGCTGAAGCCTCATCACAACCTAACACAAAGCAAATGGATGAAGAATTCACTGCCACGGCTTATCCAAAGGTTCAGGAAAATCTTAAACTCCTAACTAAAGGTGATGTGAGACTTGAGGATCCGGCAAGCTCAGCTGTAACCCTGTCTTCTCTGCAAAACCTCGACAAGGAAATTAGCTTCACCAATCAGTTCCTTACGGAGAAGTCACAGGAAGACGAACCTGAAAAGACCAATACTGAAGCGGAAGTTCAATCTCTGGTCACGGTTCCCATACATCAGGACACCTCGTCAGTTCCTCTAATGACCACTCCGGTTATTGATCTCACTGTCTCTCAACCAGCCTCCACAATGGTTCAAGCTTCACTACCAACATCAACTGCAACAACAGCAATAACAACAACAACAACTCTTCCACCACCTTCACCTCAACCACAACAAGGCATTTCAAACTCGATCATCATTCAGCGGATTGGTGAGCTGGAACGATGTATAGCGGATCAGGTGGACGCAAATCAAGCCCTGGAGGAAAGGTTAGACAAGCAAGGGAACATGATCCACCAATTGGAGACTCAAGACTTGTCTAGAATGATCAGAGAGCAGACAGTGGAATATATAGACAAGCAAGAGATTGACCGAAAAATCGAAGAAACGGTGAAAGAGGTTGTTACCGCATCAGTTCAGTATGCAATGAGAGCCCCTCTTCGTGCTCGCTTCAAGGATCTCCCTACTTCTGACATGAAGGAGATTCTGCTTCAACGCATGCTTGAGGAGAATTATGACAAGGGCCACGAGGATCACCGGATGGCCTATGAAGCATTACAAAAATCTATTCTTCGTGATGAAAGCGAGCAATTTGATGCTGACAAGGCTGAGGAGCGTAAAAAGATGAAGAGTAAGCAGGATTCACCGAAAACCCCACCTGAGTCACCTCCTCCACCACCTCCTCCTCCACCACCGTCTGGTGCATCAAGGGCTTCCGATACAACTAGAGCCTCTGATTCCGCTCAAGATCCTCTTCCACCACCATAGTCTCCAACAACCAATCCAGATGATCAGTCTTTAGGCTCAGCTGCTCCGGGCTCATCCAAGACAGCCGCTACTACTGCATACACAGCCTGGACAACGACCACCTCTAGATTCGAGCCCTCTGCCTCATCTATTCCCGAAGACGTATTTATGCATGAAGAGTCAGACTTTGAAGCTCAGGATATGGTGTCTGATGATGAAGATATCAGCAGTAGGCACGTTCCTAGAGTTAATCTGAATCAAGATTGGTTTAAGCCTCTTTCCAAAGAGGAAAGACCTGCGACTCCTGAACCTACTTAGTCTATTCCCTCATCAAGTCTACCTGTCCCCATCCACAATTGGGCATCTGCGTTAGCCTCCAGCTACATACCTCCATTGGAGAACTCTCTGCTTTCACAGACCTGTGATATTGGAGTGTTTATTGATTGGTTCTACAAGAAGCAAGGAATTACAGAGCTCACACCGGAACACTTGGAAGGTCCTGCATATGAAGTTGTCAAAGCCTTCCATCCTGGCATGATTCATCTCCAATTTCAGATGGAGGAATGTCACAAGCTTCTAACCAATCAAGTAGACGGCAGACTTCTCAGGTATAACGTCAGCAGACCACTCCCATTGGGTGGTCCTCCAGGTCAAGTCACGATTCAGACAGAGTTCTTCTTCAACAGAGATTTAGATTATCTACGATTTGGCAGCAAGGGTGACAGACTTGCGTTGTCAATCACAAAGATGAAAGCTGCGTATTATCCTAATGTCGGGCTAGAACAGATGGTTCCAGATCAGATGTGGATCGAAGAAGAGTGCATGTATGACATTTCTGCAACTTATGGTATCTCCCACTGGTGGTTCAAGAGACAGAAATTCTACATCGACCGACACTCAGCAGAAACCAACCGAAGAGCTATTGTCAGGACTCACATGAGAATCCTAAGTGTCGTCAGGATCGAAGTCTTTTCGATTTACGGGTATGATTACATGAAAAAGATAGTCCTTCGAAGAGCAGATAATCAGGAATATACTATTGCTGAAAACGACTTCAAGGATCTGTACCCGAGTGACTTTGAAGACTTGTACTTGTTGAACCTTCAAGGTCACCTGAACCACCTACCGCCAAGGGACAAGAAGATTCTCTCTACTGCTGTCAACTTATGGATCAGGAATCTGGTTATCAGACAACGGGTAGAAGACTTCCAACTCGGCATCGAGAGTTACCAAACTCAGCTGAACCTCACCAAACCTCGCTGGGAAGCTACAGGGCTCGAGTTCATGCACGACTACAAGATCCTTGACTCTCCAAGAGCCGTACTGTTCAGAGACAAGTATGGTATGCAGATGCTCATGCGCTTCAACGAAATCCACAAGTTCAGTGACGGGACTCTACAACAAATAGATGAAGCTTTGGACTATCGGGTAAAGGAATTCAAGGTTAACAAGAACAATCCGGCGCTGAATACCAGGTTCTGGACCACGAATGATGTGATCAAGTGCAAGCAGTTCATGTTTGCCATTCAAAAGCGGCTAAAGCTCAGGAGAATCTTTCGGAACTTGGAAAGCTTTGTTGGTGGAAGAATACGCGAAGGAGACTACAGACTTCTACGGAGAACCGAATGATGACATCTTCTCTGTAGCTTCTCGTACTTCTTGTGTGGTATATATTGTAATCTTGTACATTATTAAGTAGTGTATCTTTAGGTGTTATGTGTCAGTGTATAAATTTTTCATGAGTTTTTCGTTAAACTTAAAATCCTTTAAAATTCTTATACCTGACACTAACAGATTCCCTCAGTAATTTGAGGGGGAGCATTAATATGTTCCAATATCAGTGTGTATTTAATCAGACCACATTTTCTCCTAAATTTTCTAACATATTTAAATCAATTGAGATCCTAAATCTCAAAAGGTTTGAAATTTTTGATCAGGGGAGAGAATGTGATTTAAATATTAAATCTGATAAAATGTGATCTATTAAGACTCAAGCAGGTTCTCCTCCCTCCATGTGCCAAACAATTTCGAATATCGACGCACATGTTGAGGGGGAGCAGTTTCATGAATCAAAACAATCAAGGTACTAATGCTTTGATGTTTACATCGCCCGTACCTTGATTGATTTTCAAATGGTTTTATGGCGAAGACAACTGTGGAAATACCAAAGACCGACCCTGTAATTACTTTATCAGAGTTATAAGGATGGTAAGGTTAGGTATGAGTTCCCACGATCCCGCCAGAGCCAGAGGGATCTACCCAGGGACAATTCACTAGTTAGTGTAGAAGTCCTTAGGTATGATTACAAAAGGAGTAATGTGAATAAGGGAATAGTGCGGACTGAGATGGAGCTAGTACTGGAACATACCCAACAAGGCACTAGTAATGAAGTCTCGGTAAGCACTAAAGGGGTTGAAGAATGAAAAAGAAATGTTAAGATAAAGGGTGAAAAGAAAGCAACCCTCCTTTAACATTAGGCAGAAACCGGGTCAATACATATGCTGTCAGAATCACATGGCTGATTGCTGACATGGAAGACAAGTATCATGGACCCAGTGATACGCTGCACAACCCTCCCTAGCCACTCAGAATCTCTCAAAAGATTTCTGTTTCAATTGTCACGGAGACTTAACACGTAATCTACCGACTCTCTCACTCCGAGTTAGTCGGTATTGAAAAGGTGGCAGTCTGCTCCAGCCTCCGCTCACTTAAATCAAAACGCACTATTGAGTCTAGAGCCTAGAGATCATCAATAAATCTCGTTAGGACACTATTCCAATATACTTGTCTTTCACACACTGTGAAAACAAGGATTATCTTAAGAGTCCTACGCATTATCCTTGTGATATTGCCAGAACATCCGAGTGATACGAAAGTATTCACAGTGAAGATGGAAATCCTGCTAGAGCCAACATCAAACAAGCTCTAGGTAGGTGACTTGTGAGATCCTTAATGGATCAAACTTGTGACACTGGGCATCGATTCGGTCCAGATTATGAATTGACGGAGGATGAATTTTGATAAAAGCTTAAAACTCTCGATGTGTTACAAAAATCACTTTTACTAGTGACACATCGATTGATTTTCAAATCAATTTTATCTTCAATCGGTGAGATAGTAACTCACTGATTCACTCTTACCATTCTATTAGTAGCAATACTATTAGTGAGGTAGCCTGCTTTGAGGTGTCCGGTAAAGAGATACTAGCAAGTACAGTGAATCTAATGCATCTACGTTAGATGATCTAACACTTTGAGCTGGAAACCCTATAAATGAGGTTCTTATAATGAATCTACCTAATCACAGGTACAGTATTTATACTGTAAAACGGTCCTCACGGAACCGAAGGTTAATGCAACCGAACTCTGACGAATGAAAAAGCCATATTCGTCACCAAGCTTTATTGTTAACTGTTTTATTTCAGGATTACATAAAGATGGAGATACAGATACCTCGTTCTAGCAGAGTCAAGTTCATAGCCACATGCTCATACTCAAGGCTCAATGACTTTATAACATCAAGAAAGAATGACCCAAAGCTTCCGCAAACTCTGATATCAACGTGTTCTTCAGTATGTCAAAGATATAAAGTTATGTACTGATGAAGAATTACGAATATAAAGTCAAGCTTTCAAGATTGCAACAAGTATGAGCATGTCGGCCCAAAAGTCACAAGCACACAAAGTAAAAAGATCACAAGATGATGATTAGAGATTTACTTTGGCTGATGATCTCAAGAAAGCTCAAGATCACATTCAAAGACAAGCCTAAAGGAAAAAGCTCAAGCTTAAAGTCGAAAGATCACTACTCACTTTGTACAAAGAGATCAATGAATGAAGAATCAAAGATTACGAGCTGAAGTTAAAAGTCCAAGACATATAATGCTAGGATTCAAATTGTATTTTCAGGGGTGACCTCCCTTAGGGGGAGATTGTTAGGATCATGAAAAAGACTCGGTCACCCCGTGTTTTGTCTAGCATAGTTTAGCTCGTAGTCTTAATATTTATCGTTTAGTTACCGTATGACTTATGGCGTTGGGCCGGGTCTTTACCCACATGTTAGCCCACTCCATAGCCCACTTAGGGCACATAAACTCTTGTATTTAAACCCCCTCTTAGCCATTGAGAGGGGTTGGTTGTTCATTATATTACAAACACACACTAAGTGATTTTCTCTCACTAGAACTTCCCATTTTCTCTCTCTAGAATCGGCCAACCATTAATCCTTAATTGTGTTATGATTTCCAATATACTACAGAACTTTTAATTACGAAGACGTGCTCGAAAGAATCACTAAAATCGGAGTTAAAACGAGTAAGATACGACGTTTCAAAGATTCGACATAATATATATAAAAGTTGTGAAACCGTGCACGTTTCAGCAGCTGCTGAAGCTCAATTTCGAGGGCCTTCGGGTCCGATTGAGTCGAAGTGTAAAACTACAAAGTTGTTCGGAACGACATTTTACATAAACCTGCCGATTTTCATAATTTTCGGATCTATAGTTTGTAAACTAAACACTTTTCCTGACATGATAGTGTTGGTTCGTATTTTTTATAAAAATTTACGAAACATTTTGGAATCACTTATATAATATCTATACAAGTTTTAACATTATAAATATTATTTTTCACGACGATCGAACTATTTATACGGTAACATTATGTAAGTAATAAAAACATTAAATCGAGTGTTTTGGCGAATAATTAAATTATTGAACAAGTATACTATTTTTATTTACGAGTACAAATGCATGGATATTATTTAACAAATACGATGTAAATATTGTTTCACTTATAAATTAAACAAAAATTATTAGTTGGTGGTGTAACATTATAACTTGTGATGTAATATTTATTATAAATACGTTATACTTATACAACCTATATTTAATTAGGGTGCATTCGGACTTGTCCATGACTTTTTCACTTATTTAATATTCACTATCTGTTCATTCACTTGAGGTGAGTTCATAGCCCCTTTTTTTCCATATACTTGTTTTACAAACTCTACGGGGTGAAATTACATGCTTGTTTTACTATGGACACAAGTGTTTTAAATTGTATGCTATCCAGATTATTGCCTAAGTTACCGCATTGCCATCTAAGTCCCTACCATATCATGAACCGTCAATTGCTATTATAGTGAGCGCTAGTGTTGTGGATAGATCTATCGGGACTAACAATCCCCACCTGGAATTTCTGGTCACAAGTTGATCATGGTGCATTTAACATTTAGAGGAATTAGTAGGCTGTTTGGCAGACACCCTACATTATTTTGGGGCACTAACAGTTAAGGTTTCGGTGTCATGAGCTTAGTGCAATAATACCTGTTTTGGACTACTGAATTTGTTTCATAGTCTACCGTTACCTAAATCTTGTGGTCCACTCTTTATTTGATAAACCTATGAATTCACTCAACCATTGTGTTGACTTTTAGCATGTTTAATTTCAGGTCCTAAGGTATAAGCTTGGATGGGAGCCGTGACGGATATCAATGAAGATGGATTCTGTGTTTACTTAAATTCGATGCAACTTTATCTTTTAAAAACTTATGTCATCTTTTGGAATTATGAAGCTTTTGTTTAAAAGAACGTATGTAGTATGTTTATGACTCTTTTAATATTTTGGGACCATAACTGAAAACTCTGATATTTTATAATGCATCGAATGAAACTTTATTTAAACGTCTCTTTTGAGGTCGTTTCTTATATCTTGATTGTTGTACTATGACGTAGCACCCCATTGTTACCATTCCGCTGCTACCAGATTTTGGGGGTGTTACAATTACTGGCATGAAGTTACCTCATTTATATATATTTTGTTTCATTTGTTACCTTATTCATGTGTTGATATAGTCCATATCCAGTATAACACCAATGATTTTTTTATTAATGTGAACTTTGTTAGTAATATTATCTATGATTTATTATTCATAATAGAATGTAAAGAATTCTATGATTGCAATACTGTTTGGAATACTAAATACAACAATATTATAGCATGACTTTGAGTAAAGTCTTAAAAATAGTTTCTTTGTTTATACTATTGAGTTTAACGCCTATACATGCAATATGTGATTTATTGTGTTTAATGGACTAGTATATATATGATACATGTTTTATCATGTTTTGGCTATGATTTTGGATATCTGTTACTTGTTTTGATCACAATAATTTCTTATTGTCTCTATGCTTAAACACTGTGAGATCTTTTGTAACTTAACTTCAGGGCTTAGGCGTCATAGGAAAGAACCATGATTCATTCTTTATAAGTCATAATGTATCTTATAGAATTAAAGTTAAGTTGGCCTATCAATATATACTAATGAAAGATTATTTGTATACGAGTTTGATCAGTAGCTCGTTAATATTTAACATTTAATTTTAAATTGATTTTGTCAGTGTTAAGCGGCATACAACTTATTTTAAATGATAGTATAGTAGTATACTTTGACGCATAATCTTTGCCTATTTTTATAGCCACTCATATATACATCTCTAAGATGTCACTGCTATATTTATATCCTTTAAACGTGAATGATTTGCATTGACTATTTGGTGTTATGAGAGAGATCTATAAATGTTAAGGTTGATAGTTTGAAGTTGATTATATGCTCTAACTTGACATTTATGTGTGTGACATGCATTTTGGTTTAAATTGCTAATTGTGTTCAATTCCAAGCTTGGACTTTATTAGGATGTCAATATCAATCTTTATATACACTGCTACTTTTAGTTGCTAAAAGTTAGTTATCTCTTATATGGAAATGATTTTGTGAACATGATTAATAAACACGATGTTGTGACTCTCTAAAAGCTTTGTCATAAATAATATCAGTTTCACTAATTAGAATATTTACTCGGGCATTGTAATTACTTGTAAATTGATTTATAACGCATTATGGCATTAAGGCAAACCATGAAGAAACTTGTAAGAACATCGTTATATGAACAGTGTGCGTGCCTTGATACATTTTTATTCAACACAGAACAAAGTTAAAGCCCCAATTCTATGTGATCAAATCATAGAACGGTTACTCAACAATAACAGGAATCAAATGATTCTTGAGGCTAATACATAGACGTCTATAACTATCTATTAACTATCTAACTATATGTCTACACATGTTTTTTTGTATGTGTCTAGACTCTTATTGAACCACACAGGATACACACACCTTTCTGGATTGATGCTTAAACCAGACGCCCTGCCTCTCTTTATAAACTAGAGACGGCTAGGGATTAACAATAAAAACCAGCTTACAATTAAGCTAACCTAATAATTGCTTCTTAAAGTCCTTGTTGTTTCTTCATTCTTCTTGTTGCTATAAGATTTTTGGAATCAGCAACTCAGAATTCCCAACAATCATTCCCTATTTGATATTACTAAAACAATCTTCATAAAAAACAATGCTTCCCCTTGACTTAAGATCTCCTTGAACATGCCACCATAATAATAAGCTACAAATCATGAATCTTCTTCCCCTTTTTGTAATCATCCAATAGGGGTCTTATGTAGATAAGCAACATGTGAACACTTCCCCTCAAGTGGTGCATGTAGATGGTTAAATATGTGATTAAAAACTCCCCTGAAAAGTATATTAACCATCTCTTGAATCTTGAACTCAGTAGGATCCGAGTAGTAATTATTGATGAAGAAAAATAAGTATAACCCATATGTTGAAGAAGTAGAATCTCTCAAGCTTGTGTCTTATGTCTTACACGATCCACGTGACGTCGAACTTATACCAAGACCAAAATATAAGTAGATCGTAATCTCTTGACAAAATCCTCATCTTCTATATGAGACACTAAGCACAACAACGTAACTCCTTAAAGTGATAGCAAATGTACGTAGTAAGCATCATAAGGTAGATAGTACACCTTTGCTAGATTCATCAAGTCTTTGTAAACACCATTTAAGCACAAACAAGTTACCTCAAAATGTTGTAAGCCATTTGAGATATAATAAGACACGCACCTGTGAAAATCAACCACAACATCATATAAGTAATAACCAATCTTTTTTAAAATAATCACCAAAAATGAGCCATAATTTCATAACTGTTCAAGATCCAAATGCGTCCGTGTTGGCTTCAAATAGTAACTATTAATGAGAAACATCTAAGTGCAATAATATCATCCTCTCTTATGTGACTGTTGCCTCAGTCGGCGATCTACTTGTAGTCCTTGTTTGTACCGTTGCCTCACCTCGGCTATCTATGAACAAAAAGGGGTACCCTTGTCACATAATTGATTAAAAAGCCATTGCTTCTTTTTCTCTTCATAATACTCTCCAAAACAAACCATAAACTTTATCATCATTCGAGACCCAAACGCGTCTGTTGTCCAACATTGGACAAAGCTAGCAGTAGAAATAACCACAAACCTGTCGAGAACCAAAAACATGAACTGTCTGATATCGGGTAACACTAACAGTATTAAGTACTTTTCTTGGACGATACTGGTAGTATTAAAAATTTCTCGGACGAAGCAAGTAGTATTAACATAGAATGACGAGCAGTACTAACTGTTAAGAGTAGCAGTATTAACCATAAGTACTAAGTTTATGAATGAGCAGTACAAACCAATTACTGTTGTGCACTTTGTAATCCCAACAATATTAAACTTGAAGCCCAACAAGGTTTTGTTAGCAGCACTAAAATTTTATACGCAGCATATACAAATCTAATCCCAAGTCTGCTGCTGTAACTCACCAATGTATATTTGGCCCATGTCACTTGAACAAGCCCATGTCGGTCTAGCCCAACTTATTTCGTCACAAGGCTGTTACTACTCTGTCACTGTGTGCTAGCAGTACTAAAAATTATCGAACAACAGGTAGAATGCTCAGTGGAGTTGTCATCTGAGTCACTAATTTCGGGCTTTTGAGTCCCCTTTTAACATACAACATACAAAGAATCGACAATTTCCTCTTGGTTTAGTGAATAGTGTCACCGATTAAGTGAAATTGTGAACTCCTTTTGGACTATTAGTCTTTGAAAATCTACTGTACAAAGTTTGTTATATAATCTTCTTTCTGTACACTTGAACACAATCGATTCAATTCTTCCTCATACTAAAACCTCATTGTTTTATTTTATTTCATACCCTAAGCCAACTTTAACTGTGGACCCACTTATACCAGAATCAATAAGTATCCAAAGATTTTTAGAAGAATCCTTCCATGAATCTACTATTTTCTTCAATTGTTTCCTTTTCTTACAGCTTTCATTCTATCTCGTATTATCATTTAAGCTTACCATCTATTTCATATATTTCATTTGCTTACAATGTAGAGCTGTCATTTTAGAGATAAATTTTGTTGCTATTTTGAAAGTAACAATTTGATCTTCTAAATTCTAACAGCTAGAGTATAGCAAGTAATTTTGCTTCTTGTTCACCTAACTGATTCATTTGTTCAACACAAACAGTGTTTATAAGCTATTATATGAAATCAATGCAATTTTAGAACATAATGATAACCTCATTATTAGCGCTGATAGCCATTGAGTGCATGATTTGTCCTCTTCTTCTTCACCTCTACAGTATGTTTCGCCCCAATTGACAACACCATCATCCATAGTCATAAAACATTTTGATTATTGCCTTTCTTGTCCAGCTCCTTGATCTTGATAAAAGGAGTCTCTTTTCTTTCCATCATTTGTCCCTTTGATGGGCATTCTCTATCAAAATGACTATTGTTTGACATTTTAAACATTCAAGCTTCGTTTGGTCAAAAACCAACAGGTATGGTTTCCAACAATCCTGACTCACCTTTCAGTCTTCATATAAAACTTTTTCAGTCGAAAAGCATCAGTGCTAATCTGCAGTTTATGTCGATCTCATTCAATGTCAACATCATCAATCTGTCTAGGTCTTCATGAAGCAAGTCCAAACATCAGAAGTTGGCAAATGAGTGTATAAATACTTCATCAGCAAAACCAGCAGAACTTATCTCTTCTTGAATATTGTTTGAAGAAGTAACGTATAAGTTACTGTAGGCACCATTAGACCAAACTAACCTTGTTAGTGCTGCTCTTGCCTGTGTGAAACAAAAGCAACGTTTAGAGCACTTGCAGATGATTTTCTAGGATACTTGTTTGATCTTCGCCCAAAAACCCTAAGGGTTATTATACAATCATCAATGGATAAAGAGTCAAACATCTGGTATGTTATTCTCAATTTGTCATTGCTATATTTTGACCAAGCTTGGGGTAACAGATCTGAGAAACTTTGTGATTTGCAGCCTAGGTTGATACTTCATCACCATGGCTTCCAACTGTGGATAAGTATTTTGATGAAACCCTGACATATCCTTTTTCACAACCAACTGAACTGGATATGAAAAAGCTTCAATACTGTTGTTTTTAAATGAACAGACTTTCGCATCTTATTTTTTTTTGAATTTGGCATACCTCCAAACCTAGTCCTGATGGCTTCCCAAATCTCTTTAGACAACATCTATTCCATGAAAATCTCTCAGATGTCCTTTGGAATTGCATATTAAGATGGTTCTAAGCTTTCCCTCGTCTTTTCAACACATGAATTTCTGCAGCATATACTGGTGAAAGTATTTCTAACAACACCATCTTGCAAGTGATATTCTCTTCCTTTGAATTTCCCATTTCTGAAATTACCTTCCAAAACATCATTATCAATTTATTCAAGGTAATCTCCATCTCCATAACCCATATATCCATACTCCTCCTTCTTCAGATTGGGAGTTTGATATTGAAATGTGGTTGTTAAGGAGTTAGTTGTTGTTTGATTGTATTTTTTGTTTTGGTTTATTGGTTGCAAGTACCACAACTGTCTGATGCTATCTTCATGATATGAGCTTCAATCAATAAGTTAATTAATAAATAAATTTGTAATTTAAATGAGAAAAATAAGATTATCAATCTATTAAAAACATTCTAATTTAAAATATAATTCCGATTATAAAATAAGACATCATAATAGAAAATAAATAAAATTCAGATCAAATAAGAGAAAAAGAAACATAGATATAATGAGACAACCCAAAAAAAACCCTTAAATGTTGATAGTAATCATCATAAGCCAGGTTGAACATTTTTCTAGACTAAAAGTGATTGTTTGTGTACTTGTGGATTCGTCTTTATTCAGAAGTCCTCAACTGGCTCTGAACCACTTGTAGAGAATCCAAGTCTTGTGATCTGATTAGACCATTTGTAAGCCACTATTAATTGAATAATCCAAATCAACTAAAGAGAGAGCAATGACTATGATTACTATGTTCTAATGCGGAATCTAACACACAGTACTAAGAAAACAATTGAAAAACTAACTCGTATAATGCAATTTTATTTCTAATCTATGTTTTTGGATGCTAAAACACAATCTCAGAATGGGGGGGGGGGGGGGGGGTTTCCTTTAAACACCAAGGAAAACTCTAATTAGGCTTTACAAAAACGTGTGGAAAGGATAATGCATATTATTTCTAAGATATCTCCTAAGAAACTCAAAGATAACTATTATCATTATTCATTACAAAAACAGACTAACACAAGGCCAGAACTAACTATAGTACTGCCGAGACTAAACTTAGTACTAGCAGACTTAACTAAGTTCTACCAGGACTAAACCTCTATAACTACCCAGACTAAGTCTGTTACAAAAATTCCTAAACATATTTTTTTACACATTTTGAATTAAAATGCATTAAAAGAGTTCTACGCTGAAAACTTAAATCAAAGTAAACAAATATATTTTTTTGAAAACTTCTCCAATCTTCTCAATCGATCCTAGCTTATAATATATATATATATATATGGGCAGAGATCAAGTAATAAGAAAAAATTAAAATGAGAAGAATAAAAAACATTTCGAGCTCACTCATTATAAATAAAAAGAGAATTTAAGGAGATGCATTCATCTTTTATATGTGACATCAGAAATGGAGGTTGTAGGTTTCTTCTTATCATTCTCATTATAATATTTCTCTACTATTGTGGTATGTTTTTAAGAATTGCTCTCCCACCTTTGTAGTATTTAAACTCAATTTGAAATCCTACTATATATATAATATAAATATATATATATATATATATATTATATATATATTATATATATATATAACATCTAAATATATATGAATTCGGTTTTCGGCTTCAGTAGTGCCAAAACTCAATCCAACCCGAGAAACCAGAATTAGTATTTCGGTTCGGTTCGTTATTGTCGAATCGGTTTCGGTTATTAGTTCGTTTCGGTTATTTTTGGTTCGGTTCGGTTCGGTTTCGATTTTCGGTTTTTTTCGGTTTTTCTGCTCACCCCTCTAGAATAGGCAAAAGTTTATGCCAATACAATCAAACAACTAGAAACACATTCGAATATTCGATTATGTGTCAATTGTCATTGTGTCTTTATTCAGTTCGGTTATTTGATTGTTCGAATTATTCGGTTTCGTTTAGTTTCGGTTTTCGGTTCCTTTGGCTTGTTAATTTTTTTACTCGAATTCTGAACACCCCCTACATTTCAATAACGCAGTACACTAACCATTCATCATAAACTTAAAGGGAAAGAGCTACGGCTTTTGGTTTTTTCCGGAAGCTTGGCGTTCAGATTTCGCAGGTTTGCGAACCTGTATGCCAATTTTTTTTTTCGTTTGGACATCTCGTTCGGTTTTTGAGGATGGTTCTTCTTTTTATCCGTCCTCTGTACTTGTAGGGGTTTCATCAAAACCATTCCCGAAAGTGAAAACACCGTGGCTATTTCGTCCTCCGGTATGGGGTTTTTCTTTTGCCGAAGTGAAAACCGATACGTGTCGGCCTTCGTAAGACAAAAGTTATTTCAGAATACCCTTATGATTCCCACGCAGTTAAAGTCCTCGGGATTTTACTCCATTTTAATGATGTTAATTAATTCTTTTTTTTAACTCTATTTGTTACATATAAAGTTTTCAAGTGACTTTCTAGACCTCTTTTTTATATATATTCCATCTTTGCCGTTAAAAAAAAAAGTATGCCATAACCAGCAATTAACAATTAGGTATTATAAACGTATCTAACGTTTTATTTATTAAAATACTTTCCCCATTTAATTTGTATAACACATGTATATTCATACTTCGTTAAACGCTAACAACATGTCCACATAAATTGTCACGTCAGCTTTAGCATTTAAACGTGGTATGATTAGGCAAAATTTGTTCTTAACAGAAAACTTATAAGTTCACACATGACAAGAAAAAAGATAAAAAGTTAAAGCATCCGTTGTTGTAAACTTTTCCAAATTTTTTTTATAAAATGTCACATTATTTATTTTTAGATTTTTTGAGATTATAATCATACATTTGTTATGGTATAAAAATTTACTTTATAAAATCTCTTACATAATACATCTATTAATTGTTTTGAAACTATGAAGATGTTCAAAAATTAAAACTTTCTCATGTCATTTATATATAAAATAAAACACCACAATAGTTGAAAAATCATAAAACAATATCCACACTTTTTAATAAAACCAATTCTATAGCAGTTTAGATGCTTTTTTCATTCAACTAATCCTTAAGTTAAGAATAATACCCTGACTTCAACTAACGCGTGTTTTGGATTATTCTTACTTAAAAAGGTATGAATTATGAATGTTCTGTGTTGTTTGAGACCAAACACATAACTCCGTTAATTAGTTTTCTTTATTTTCAATTTTGATGGCTTAGAAAAACGACGTAATCAATCAATACTATAATTTTCACAAATGTAGAATAAATTATATAATACCAATCACATCATGTTAGTCTATTTGTTATCTTTCAGACCCTGTACGTGTAATAATCTTCGAAATTATGTATTAATTCTTAAATGACGCAACGTTACATTGGTGTTTAAGTCAACGACTTGGACAATCCAAAGTATAAGTGTTTGATTTTTTTGCCTTTTGGGAAGCAACGAAAATTAAAAGTGATTCATGTGGGTAAAAGAGATGATAGATGTCTTGGGAGGTGAAAGAGTGCAGCATAGGAGAGTTGATGATATCTAGATATGAAGAAATGGCATCATGAAGAGCGAGTACAAGACGCTTGGTTGTAGTGGAGTGCTATAATGTGCGGCGAGTGATAATAGGCGGTGTAAAGCGTAGAGTGTTGAGGGTGAGAGAGGAGACTGATTAGTGAGGTATACTAAGGTAATCTATAGATTCTTGTATCGCGCTCTATTGAGTGCATTGCTTGCGCACAGTTATCAACTATCTATATCTCTCTTTGCGAGAATTCAATCTCAACAAAATAATAGCACAAGAATAGAGATCTATTTATTCATCAGAATCAGAGAACTCGATCAAATAGTGTCTGAAATCGCTAACCAATTTATATGTAAAGATGTAATTTTAGAAACATATTAATAATTGGTTAAAAGAAAATAAAAAATACAATAAAATGATCGAGTTTTAAAACAAATGTTTCTGCTTGAGCCATCAAGGAGAGGATATCTAGTTGTGTAAAAAGTAATGCTTAGCTAAAGTGACATGACGTGACATCAAAAATTGGTTTCGACTTGAGCCACCGTACGTGACGCTCATAGTTTTGTCTTTAAGGATTATGGGAGTCAAGCTTATTTGTCTCATATGGGAAACAAAGATGGCCAAAGCCTAAATTTTTTTGGTGATTAAAGGGTGTTTGACTAAGTTTATATGATGGGTTTTGTGAGCTTATTAAATACGTGTTAAATAAATTTAAAGTATTTGCTAAGTATATATGAGTGTGCTTATGAATTTTTATATATAGGTTTTTATAAGCTGAGACTTTGTGACTTATATGAGAATGGGTGAACTTATATAACAATATTATATACAAATATTTTTATAACCTCATTTAATAATTATATCATTTAATGTTTATATGCTTTCATATCAATTTACTTTATTAATTATGATAAGCTTAGTCAATCACAAGGCTAGGCACTATAGTGACCATCAACGACTTTCATTTTTTCTGCCACATCAGTTTTCTCTTTTCAGCGACATACAGACGACTTTTTACCACTACAAGCGACCTACACTACAAAAAAACATACCCAACAAAAATACATTTTAATTAATTAAATACACACACATACACCACTCGACCTAGATAGTGCCTGTGAAAAACCTCCAAAAGGTCGACCTCGACCCTTGAATCTGCTACAAGCCGATCGACCTCGACCTTGGTCGACCGACCTCATAATGCATAGCCAAGACTTATGAGTTTAAGATGGATTGAGATCCTCTAATGTTTAACTCTCTCATGTTCTCTCATGTTAGTGATAATGTGAGATGAGACAAAATAGTAAATTATTTCCATTAATTAGTGATGGTCCCATTTTATCATTTTCCCTGTGTTTGATTGGTTCAACTTGACCAACATGAGAGGATAAACTTAAGAGGATCCTCATCCGTTTAAGATATATAAGCCATAAGATGAAGCATAAGCTCAGTTCACAAGCTTAGCCAAACACCCCCTCAGCTCAGCAACTTTGTCTTTAGTGCCCATTTTATTACCCAACACTTGATCAAGGCTGCTAAATAAACTAAAAGCATCAATGATTGATAACGTAACAGGTGTCAAATTTGGTTTTGTTGATGGAGATGTTTTAGGCAGGTAAACCAACTCCATGCTAATGGGTCATTATCTCCATTGTGTGTTGCAATTTTTATACCATAAATCATTGATGATTTAAAGTGATTAGCATTTGTAGTGGTAACCTGTACCTTAATGTTACTTCAGAAATTATTCTTCCAATAGATGCAATGAAAAAGAAATAATGTGCATGATGTATCTTTTAGACTTTTTTTTTCTTTCATAAAGAAAATGATGTTGCCTTTTGTTTTTTTTTTGGAACGGCAATTTGTGGCTACATGGCCCCTAGCTCAGAAGGCGTAGCGAGCCCACACAACCAGGTTGGGTCCAGCCCGGAGGTCTCATCTCTCTCTACTCGCTCTACCATTTACACACGCGGAGAGAAACCCTATCGCCCTAGACAAGACTCGAACATGAGACCTTGCCTAGGAGGGTAAAACCTCCATACCATTGGACCAAATCCCCGTTGGTGATGTTGCCTTTTGTATACTTGAGTTAAAAGAGCTTTTGTAACGATTTATTTTTGAAAATCTTCTAGTTACAATTTTTAACATTTTACTTTGTCTAACATGGTTACAGAACAGGTTTGAACCCGAGACCTAATCAGCCGTCGTGAGCCGCTGCTTTTATATCAGCCCGACAAAATCTTCTTTTCCTTACAAATTTTTTCAAGCCATTGATAAATTCTCTTATCTTAGTTTGACCAAATAATTCTCTTGCGCTCCACTGAAAAAAGAGACTAATAAAAGAAAAAAGGTCTACGTATGAAAGTATCCTACTTAATTTCTATGGTTGTGTTGTCGAAATTCTGATTAGAAAGAAAAATTTTCTTCTTTAATTGTTTTTATATATTTCTTCTTTCTCTATAAACGATCTCTTTCATTTAATGCATTTTTTTATTAATTAAAAAAGTTTGTGTTTATTAATTACACATTAACCTTTATTTAGTAGGCATTGATTAGCAAAACCCTTAAAAAAAAGTTGTTGTGTCTTTTTTGTTTTTACATTTCTTCGGCCTTATAATATTAATGGTCATTCTTGTAATTTTGCGTATCGTTATGTTTTCTTTGTTTCCTACTTTTTTTTTAACAGCGTTCACCAAAGGCCTTCACAAGCAAATCAAGTTTCAATAGATTTACGAATGTTTTCAAATATTGCATTGTTCTCTCCGGGTGCTACAAGACGTATTCATCGGCAAAATTAGTTAAGCAACAAGTAAAAGTTTTTACTCCATTCTCGAGCTTTTGCGATTTCGTCGTTCGAATTGCGGAAAATTAAATTGAATAAATTATTATTTAGTATAGTCGGTTCAAACACGATCTGTGAGCTTAGGATCGATCAAATTTTTTTATATATAAATTATAAATAGTTGATTAATTATACTTTATGGATCTCTATTATTTAACACCAAAAAGCAATAAATACCTTATATATTAACAAATTTGATATTTGTGCTATTTCCAAAAAATAAACTTTATTTGTGTTCTGTAAAAATCTCTTTAGGACACATTCTATTTTAAACACTTGTTGAATATCATCACGTTCACAAGCTGTTAACAAGAGTCCTACGCAATATCCTTGTGATATTTGCCAGAACATCCGAGTGATACTAATGTATTCACAATGAAGATGGAAATCCTGCTTGAGCCAGCATCAAACAAGCTCTTGGTCCAGTAAATGAATTGACGGTTGATGAATTTTGAAAAAAAGCTTAAAACTCCCGATGTGTTACAAAAACACTTTTACGAGTGACACGTCGATTGATTTTCAAATCAATTTTCTCGTTTATCACTAACGTAAACCTGCAGGTCAAACGGTGGTGACGGCAACCTCAATCCCATTCAAATGCTCAATCTACGAAGACATACTATCTAGAAAGCTCAAGATTTAAAGACAAAGACTTCCGCAAACTCTGATTTGAAGCTTTCAAGATAATGCAAAAGTATGAGCATGTTGGTCAAAAACACAAGATCGCAAGATGGCAAAGACGATAAAGACAATGACAAAGGCTCAAAGTCAAGATCGCAAAGCATGAAGGAACAAGCTTACAACGAAGACAAAGACCAAGAACACTCGAGCTTAAACGACAAAAGCAATCTCACTGATCTCATGAAGGAGTGTCATCAATGAACTCACTTCGGGGGAGATTGTTAGCCTCAATTTATTGAGTCGAACAAGGAAGCTCGGTCACTCTACGATGGAGCTTCGGTCTCTAATTAGTTAACGTTGTAATAGGATATTATCGGGAATCGAGCTCGATAGTGAATCTAATATTGTATATGTTTCGGGTTTAATCCCAAGCAAAACCAGAGCCCGGGTCCTAGTTAAATATCCCGCGCGTACCTTTAACGTGACGGGGTATATAAGCTTTTTCTTATTTAAAAAAAGCTAGTTGTTCATTTTATAAAATCTTTTCCTTTTGAAACTCTCTCATCTCTCTCTCTTCTTTCTCTCTCTAAAACAACTCACCTCCTCATTTCTTTTTTTGATCTAATTTCGTGTATAATATATGAAGTGAAGTGTTACGGGATCCTACAGTAACATTAGGAAGGTGACAAATTGACGATGGTCTTTTTTAATCAGATACTTACTATTATAAATTTAATAAAATAAACATAATAATGGTTAACCAAATTTCTTTTGTAAGAGATTAGATAAGAATTGGTTAAACTAAACTAGACTAGCTCTAGCTTTGATTATCCTTGGAGACAAATGTTAGGTTGTGAATAATTGAAGTGTGCTACTATTGGTACCCCCTGACCCACAAAAAGTACGGATGTTTTGTACTTTTTGGTTTTTTGTCCCCTTTTTTACAGTGCAACGCAGTTTTTTATCAGTTTCTGTTCCGTAATTTTTGACAGTTTCTTACTTTTGACCTGTTAAACTTTATAATTTTCGTTCCGCATTCTGCGTTTCACTGTTTTATAATATAAACAAAATTATAAAAATAATAAAAAAATTAAAAAAACCAGAAAAACCAGAGGGGGTACAAACGATTTTTCAGATGGTACAAATAACATGAGCCATAATTGAATGTTTTTCCGAACCCCAACTATTCCACCATGAGTTTATGTGTGTGTGAAAATAAGGCTTATGATATATGTACCCTTCCTAAATCACCATTTGTACCCCCCATGGGTTTTTTCCGGTTTTTTTTTTGTATTTTATGTTTATTGTATTTTTATAATTTTGTATATGTTATAAAACTGTGACACGGAAAAAACGGAACGAAAAATATAAAGTTTAACAGGTCAAAAGTATGAAACTGTCAAAAATTACGGAACAGAAACTGATAAAAAACAGCGTTGCACTGTAAAAAAGAGGCTACAAAAGAAATCTTTTGTACCTTTTTGGCACTATTCATGGGCCGGGGGTACCAATAGGGGTACCCGAAAATAAATGCATGAATCAAATGAAGTGTTTGGTAGTGGTACCACCACAATATTCACACCTCGACTTTATTTATTTCTCACTTCCTACACAAGCAAACAAAAAGAAAGCAGAAACAAGTTAGTTGTTCTTAAATAATTTGTTAGATTTTCTAGTAAGTTATAAAAAGATCGAATAATGCTAGGAAAGGACAAGAGTGCTATAAAAATGATGTCTAGTCGGCACTCGGCAGTAGAGATGCAAATAAAAACCGGAACCGGTTTTTATTTAACCGAACCGGTTAGACCGGTTTTCGGGTTTAATAAACGACCGGTTTTTTACCGGTTTTTTAAAATAACCGGTTTTAACCGGTTAAAAAAACCGGTCAACACTAGCCGTTATATACTTTTTAAAAAAAAACCCGGTTTTAACCGGTTTAAAAAAAAAATTCAAACGGTCATCTAGCCGTTTATACCCGTTTTTTTTGTTTTTTTTATATTTTTGATGATTTTAAGCCATGGATTGGTAGTATAAATACATGTAATGAGTTGGGGTTGAAAACACATCAAAAACACTCACTAATCTCTCTTTAATCTCTCTAATTTCTCTAATCCCTCTATAATGGAAAACTCACAATCACAACAAGCTTCCACTAATCCCTCCGTGTCTACTAGCCATGTACGAAAAGTTTACACAAATGATGATGTTGTGCAAATTAGACCAACTACGAGAAAATTTATGATTGTATTTGTTTATATATTTTTAGTTGTATAATTGTATTGTTTAAATAAAAGTTATGGTTGTATTTTTTTAGTATGTTTCCGGTGTATTGTTTAATTAAATGTTTGATAATTAACAAGTTTATTAAATAAATGTTCGAAGTTTTAAATTCCGAAAAAAACCGAGCCGGTATAAAAACCGATTCCGAACATTTATAACCGAAAAAAACCGAAAACGAAAATTTATAACCGAAAAAAATCAATTCCGAACATTTATAACCGAAAAAAACCGATTTCGAAAAAACCAAAACCGGTTATTAGAAAAACCGGTTATTTTAAAACCGGTTTTCTAAAAATCGAAAACCGGTTTTAACCGATTTTTTTGCACCTCTGCTCGGCAGAGACAAGGGTCACAGATGGAATTGGGCTATGGGTGCAACTCTTGCTACTCCAGGCCCACTTATTGTGATCACTATTTTTATTTTTATTTTTTTTAACAAAATATTGTTACTTTTTCTATGAGAGGCTTTTATCAGGTTTTTTAAAGTATTTTTTACTATTAACTTTTTCTATTATTTTAGACAGGTTTTTATCAATTTTTATGTATTTTTTAACAATTTAATACTTTTGATTTATTAAAATTTATGTTTTTATTTTTATTTTTTGTTTCGTAATTTTATAATAAAACAAAAATTATTAAAAAATTAAAGAAATTAAAACTAAAGGATATCACAATCAAATTAGGGGTACGAATATCCCATCCATTGGGTTATATTTATCGGCTAATAAAAAAATGGGAGAAGAAGTTAAAGTAATAATATGGAGATCAGTATATGTCAATTTTGAATTGAGATCAATGAGCATATTGAGGTTCTATGTTTTATTGAATCTTTTGAGTTTAGGGGTGATATTTTCTCAATATTTTTATAATAATTATAATAATTCAATAATATTAAGGTGCGTTTGATATGTAAGTGGGTTTGGTATAAGATTTGGTTTTGGTTTGAAAGAAAAGTAGGAAAAAAAAAATATTGATGGTATAAAATAATATTGATTTTATGAATAAAAAATAAAAATATAAACTTAAAATTTAGTATTATATCTTTTATACTAAAAGCCAGGATTGTAATCCTGAGGCGGCATTTATAACAACTCGCCCCGACCCGACCCTTCTTAATGATCTGTCTGCCACTTCATCACACACGTGTCTCCTTACCGTGTTCTTCTTCACAGCCGTCCTATGAATAACTCATCTTCCCCAAATCTTCCACAAATCCACCGATATCAAAAGATAAATCTCCATCTAAAAACACACATAGCAAATTCAATCACCACTAGGGGTGAGCATGGTTCGGTTTGGTTCGATTTTTGTGTAAAACCGAAACCGAACCGAAAAATTTTGGTTTTTATTTTTAGAAACCATTCGGTTTCGGTTTTGTGTCGGTTTGGTTTTTCGGTTGTCGGTTTATTTTCGGTTTGGTTTTCGGTTTTTCTGTTTCTATACGACTTATCGAGCTTTGCTTTTGCAAAGTCGATTTGGAATATACTATAAACCAACACCTTCAAAGCTTTAAAGAAACAATCCAAATAAGAAAAACCAAAGACACAACAATGATAATAAGAAACAAATGACATATTAAAACCCCTTTAAAATATTTAATGTGTTATAAAGCAACACTAATAACAACGATTTAAAAACTACTAAACATAAAAACTTCATAGAAGAGGACACTTATTTGTGTCATAAATGACATGTACAAGAAGTATATGAAACAAAGAGTAGTCACTCGACATGATATAGTTAATCTAGCGGAGCATATTCATCGTCTCTTAGCTTCGATCACAACTTATTTTTGTTCCTATGTTTATAAAGATCGGTTCGGTTTATATCGGTTTATTTTAATGCTAAAACCAAACCGAACCAAAAACTTCGGTTTTTCAAAAATCCAAAAACCGAACCATCGATTTTTCAATCGGTTTCGATTTTTTAGGTTTCAGTTCTTCGGTTTTTTTCGGTTTAGGTTCGGTTTTTCGGTTTCATGCACACCCCTAATCACCACAACCACCACAGATAACTCATGCCACCAGTAATTGCATATGTATCCTAAAAGAACACACACATCATAGAACCGAAGGGGTTGATCGATGGTGGTGCCTATGTTGTTTCTTATTGGAAACAAGTCCGGAAAAAATGAGATTAATTAATTGTTTATGACAACTATCATTCAGGTATAAACAAAAAACAGTCTGATTGATTTTTATCTAATTATTTATGAATAATGTTTTGTATAGTTTGTTTAGTTTGTGATGATGACCGCTTAATGTAGTTAGAATTTGTAACAGGTTGTTATTTGATCATCTGTGAAGAAGAACACAGTAAAAAATTAAATTTTAAACTCAAAGTTAAGTTAATTGTGTATAGCAGATTGTTATTTGATAATGTTAATTTTAAAAAAAGCATAAAAATTTAAGCAGATTGTGTATATTTTTTGTTAATTTTAATAAATTGTTACAAAGTTTTGGGTTGTTGTCATATATGTTACCCAAGGATTTTATAAAATAAAACTTTGAGTTGTAGTAGGACTGTAGGAGTGGTTGATTGTTACAAAGTTTTGGGTTGGTATATATGTTACCCAAGGATTTTATAAAACAATACTTTGAGTTGTAGGAGTGGTTGGTTGTGAATTATTTCAAGAATATGCATGATAACATATCCATGTACATTGTTATGAACATTTTTTCATTGGAAACTATGACATTAAATTGTTCATTGCGTTGATATTTGTTTTTTTGTTTCAGGATATTCGTCACCAAACGTGGAAAAAGTAAAATTCGAAGCGCATTGAATTCCATAAGTCATACCTTGCTGCAATGTTTGTTTGGTTCAGGCTGCTGCAGAAATAGCATCAGCTTGGTACAATCACTATTTAGAGTTTTTATGTTGCTTATGTTGTTGCAGCTAAGGGTTTTGCCGTTTGCTGTTAAATTCAATAATTACTTTGCGAGTGTCCTCGCGAGTATTTGGGTGTTTGACACCTGTATTATTTAGGTGTTTTAAGTTGATATTATTTGCATTATGACGAGGCGAGCGTTTTAAGCTCGCAGCCATGAAATTGGGTCGTTTTAAGCCGATACTATTTGCATCGTGGCGGGGTGAGCTTCTTAAGCTCGTAACCATGACGAGGATATGAGTGTTGGGCTTGGTACTGTGTTTTCATTGAGGGGTTTTGGCATGTTTGTGTGCTGCTGAAGAGGTTTACATATGTGGTTTACTGTTGTGTTTATATTGGTGGGGGCAAATGATTACATTTGCAGCCATGGCGAGGCAAATAATTACATTACATTTGCAGCCATGGCGGGTCCGCAACTAGGCAGGGAAACCTATAAGGTTTGCAGCCATGGCGGATGTATGACGCTTTGTTAATGATTGGTTAGCGCTGTGTGATTATCCAGTGTTTTCTAAGTTGATGTATCCATTGTGGGCGATGATGACACTATTGCGTTTGTGATGGATGGATTGTAGTGGGTGAAATTGGCCCGTATCTTGGCGGGGCAGCACGTCATCGTGCTTGCAGCCATGGCGGGTCGCATACCCTTTTCTTCCGTCCCACACTTGCAAATCTGAGCCCAACGTTTTTGGCACCCGCAATTATTACATTTTCCCATTTGTTATTGATCATGGTGACTCAAAGCAACCCGTTCTATGATATATTTCTCGGTTTATGATATATTTCTTAGTCGACTTCGTTATGGCCAAATAAATTGTTCAACTTCTTATTTGCTTCAGGTAATGAAAAAACGGTTATGAACATTTATATTGGTTTAACTTCCTATGCTTTAGTTAAAAAACAAAATGATTATTGGAAACGGTATTCCTTATTTGATTCAGGTAGAAATTAGTAATTCATTCTTTAGTAACAGTTACAATAGTGTAAAATTGGACGGGATTTTCACCTCGGGTTGAAATGGGTCAAATTGGGTTGACGTGAAAACATTCCTTACTGCTATTCTTTACTGTCACGTGAATAATAACAGTAAAGTTTAAATGTATACGGACATTTTTTGCATTATACGACTTTGCTATGCATAGAGACTGGGACTAGAACGGCGGTAGCAACAGGTACACATTCATTTGTTTTTTTCTTTCGGTCTAAGGCCATTAGTACATAATTGCTAGAAACATTATTATTTTATAATGTTCTTATTCTTATATGGTTGTTTATCAATTTTTTCACTTTATAGGCTGCAATGAAGTGCTCGACACGGAGTTAATATGAAATATCTTCACAACAATGACCATAAGAAGATATCCTGTCCGAGAACATAAACAAGGGGTTAACTTAGAAGGCGATGAAAATAAGGTATCATGGATTTTATTTGTTAGTTCCGTGATACTCAAATCCCTAACAAGCATTATACAGTAGACTAACCGGTAATGCTTTAGAAACTTCATAGCTTCTGCAATTTTTTTTAATTGGTCTGAAATCAACATTTTATGATTTGTGTGACTCTAAAGCATAAGTTATCAAAGGTTTTGCTCTAAAAAAGTTCGATTAGATGTTCTCAGCACTTATGATTTTCATATAGATTTCGAATGATTGTGAATTCAAGGTGCCTTTCAAGCCTCTACGGCATCATCTGGACCATATGTTATTGATCATGGTGACTTCCAGTTGACTCAAAGCAACCTATTCTTTCTATATATCCCGTTTTATGTTGTTTTATGATATATTTCTTGGTCGACTTCTTTATGGCAAGATAAATTGTTCAACTTCTTATTTGCTTCAGGTAATGAAAAACGGTTATGAACATTTACATTGGTTTAACTTCTTATGCTTTACTTAAAAAATGAATTAACTATTGGAAACGATATTCCTTATTTGCTTCAGGTAGAAATTAGTAATTCATTCTTTAATAACAGTTACAATAGTGTAAAATTGGATGGGATTTTTACCTTGGGTTGAAATGGGTCAGATTGGGTTGACGTGAAAACATTCTTTACTACTATTCTTTACTGTCGCATGGAAATAAAATAATAACAGTAGAGTTCAAATGTATACGAATATTTTTGGCATTATACCGCTTTGCTATGCATAGATATCGAGACTAGAACGGCGGTAGCAACATGTACATACTCATTTGTTTTTGTCTTTCGGTCTAAGGCGATTAGTACATAATTGCTAAAAACAGTATTATTTTATAATGGTTGATAGGCCTACTTATGAAAAAGTGTCAAAGATCTTTTCTAAACGGATTGTTAAAACATGTTTGCATGTACTGAATCACTATGCTGTATAAAATGGTGATAGCAATGTGGTGCACTAAAGAGCGTTAAAAAACGACACACCAACGTGTCGTTTTACCACCGGCCCAACGGCGAGCTTATTTTGGTCCAACTCATTTGCCTAACCCATTAGGGAACTTACATACTGCTATCGCATCTTGGTACGGAAACTAACAATATAGATTTCTGGATAAAGTAACTACACATTGTATTGCCTTTTTTTTGGCTGATGAAGTGCTAAAATGTCAATTTTAATATGGTGCAGGTATTTTCTAGGTTTGATTTCACAATCTTTCTGGGATATCAGCTCGGTACCAAGAATATTGGATGGAATTACGAAGCTTTGCTTACAGTTCGGCTGGATGATTCAGACCTATGAACTAATGTAAAATGTGAATGAACTCGAGCACATTAGTTGAGGTATCTTCGCTAGCTCAACAACGAACTTTTTTTCACCTTTTGATGGTTTATTATAAGTGCTAAAGATTCAATAATTCATACCACTTTTTCTTAATAAGTTACTTCTTTTAGTAGTATCAATGGAAGTGAAAAGCAGATGGGTCAAGTATGGATAGTAACAACTACTCTACTGTACAACATCTGAATATGGCATGAAGTATTATAATCATCTTTGATCGTGTCACCATCGTTTCAATATAATATAACAAGTTAGGGAAATTTTCTAAATATGATCATTCGGGTTTTTGTTTCATTGTAATAAATACTTCGTCTGTCCCTAAATAAGTGTCCACTATTGACATTCAAAGTCATTCATCTTCAACTTTGACCTTAAATTATTTTGATTGTGTTGTATAATACTTGATGCAAAATATATAAATGGATTGAGTTTTCAATGTATTTTCATGGATATGATTTTCATCAAGTATTATATAACACAAACAAAATAATTTAAGGTCAAAGTTGAAAAAGAATGACTTCGAAAGTCAATAGTGGACACTTATTTAGGGACGGAGGGAGTAACATGTAGGAAACAGATAACGGGTATAACATTAGTTAATATTTGTATTATTATTTTTAATTGAATAAAAACAAATTAAAAAAGATTTTATAGATGGGTGGTGTTATTGCTACCTCCTATCATCAATACCCCCTAATACTCGTTGTATTGATGGGACAAGACATGTTTTTATGTTTTTCGTTATGTATTTTTCTTATTTTACAGTTTTTGACTAATAAAATTTTATAATTTCTGTTCCGCATTTTTTTCCGGCGATTTTACCCATTTTATTAACAGGATAAGACAGCTTCCTGCTTCGTATTTTTCATGTTTTACTGCTTTTAATTTATCAAACCTTATATTTTTCGCCTTTTTTTTTATTTCACAGTTTTATAATAAAAATAAAATTACAAAAATAAATAAAAAAATTTAAGAAGAGTATTGGCAACACTTTTAAAAGGTCTTGATAACCGACCCCTTTATAAATATTTTAAAAGAATAATCAAGTATTTGCACAACCATGATAACGATGACTAAATAAATAATCTACTATTCTACTGAGTATTAATAACTATAAAATAATACTAGTAGTACTTCAAATTGATATTTGCAAGAATTAATATCAAAGTTCCAATATCACGTTTAGAATAGTACAAAGTACAGATATTTAAGACAAATGCAAAGATAAGTAATTTTTTTAAAACGTGTTGATGAGGTATGGTCATCTTCGAATACTTTGAGGAAGACAATTACAATTAACTCATAGTATTCTTAAGACAAAACCACTCTATGTTGGAACAGTTCACTGGAATAGCTGGGGTGACAAAGGCCACCTCAGGTCCAGAGGCAATAACTAAGAAGTAGTGTCTACACAATAGGTAAATAGTAACATCTACTTAGGAGATAAGGAGGAGCAGTCAGCTCAGGCGGTAAGGAGCAGCACTCTGCACAGGAGGTAAGGAGCAGCACTCTGCACAGGAGGTAAGGAGCAATGCCTACACAGGAGGTGGAGCATTGTCTCCATCGGAGCTAGTACACTAACAACTGACGTACGATGTACGAATAACATAGACGCTTGGTCCACAACCAGTACTTGGAGCATGAAGACAACTTTGACTCCGAAGACCAACTCTGATGCATGCTAGCGACTGATGCGCTGCCCTTAGAAGACAACTTAGCTTTCACAATGCTCGTGTCTTGGAGCTAAGCCTAGGTAGTATATAATGAACTGTCCACACACATGAACAGGGGAAGTTACACACATACACTTCTCTTTACTGTCTCTCTAGTTTCTCTCACTAGAACTTATACCAAACATACACTTATCCTCACGCCGGAGCCTGGTCTCGGATAAAAAAACCCGAGGCGAGCTAACGGTGTTCTTTCTTATTTCAGCCTAAGAGACGAAGGAGCAGCTGCAGGACCTCGTAAGGATCAGGGCTGAGGAGCATCTACGTAAATTTTCTCGTACATTGGCGCCATCCGTGGGACCGGAGTACCAATCTACCAAGTGCTAACAATGGATGGTTGTACGAAGGATCCTCAACTGGAGGAGGGTGAAAACCAAAACACCGGAGCACCTGGGACCGAGAGGACTCCTCCAGGAGGAACCTTCGCTCCCGCCGGAAAAGTTTAGGAAGGCCCTTCTAGAGCATTTGTGAAGGAAAACATTGATGTATTGAGAACCATGATCAAAGAGCTTGACAACCGGGTCAAGAAAAGGTAACCTCTCGCAGGCTCTTTAATAAAGGGTTAGGCGGAGCTGGATCGGAGAACTCTCAGATGAGTCCTTCGGCATGTGAGGCAGGAGGATACTCCTCCGATGGATCCTCTAGGTCAAGGAGCCAAAGTAGGTCTCGGACTGCTAGAAAACACCAAAAGAGTATCTCGAGGAAAAAGAGAAGCTCTAAGTCTCATCAGTCAGTGAGATCAGAGACACGGAGTACATCAAAGTCTAAGAGTGTCAAGTCGAAGCCTCGATCAGTGAGAGCCTCCCGAAGGAAGTCAAGCTCAGACTCAGGATATGATACCATGTTTGATAGCAACTCATAGGACTTGAGCGTGCCTTATAGGCTGATGCCTTTCACCTCTAGGATCACACGTTTCAGATATCATCGACGGGCTAAACTTCCAGCGAATGTTCGAGTGTATGAGGGTAACAAAGATCCGGATGATCACCTAAGTATCTTTTCTACTGCAGCCGAGCAAGAAAAGTGGCCTATGCCAGTATGGTGTAAGATGTTCCGCCAGACTCTAAGTGGTTCAGCAAGAAACTGGTTGGATAGCTTCGACCCAAAGAGTGTAGATGGGTTTAAAGAGCTGAGCAACAAGTTACTAGAAGAGTTCTCGCAGCAGAAAAGGTATGACAAGGATCCGACAGAGATATCCTTTCATTTGAAATCGTGGCACGAATCTAACCTACGACTCTCTCTTTTTCTATTTATTTTTCCCTGTTAGAAAAGAGAGGGTTTCCAATTTTTTACTTCACTTCAATACAATATTCAAATAAGAAAAGTGGAAACAAGGCCAGATATAATTTAATCATTATGAACAAATCCAAAATCCTTGTAGACAAAGCCAATCAGCAGTTCCCAACCATGGGGCGAATGAAATCCGATACATAAATCAGTCAAAACTTCATTTATTCCGTCTTCTTTATTATTTTTATTTAGATTTTATGAATTCCTTAATTCAATTATGACATGTGACACGTTCACTAAAAAAATCCTTTTGTAGCGAATAATTTATTAAAAAAAAATAAGCTTAACACATTGGGCGAACGGGTTCTATGCCCTTGCGGGGATGAAGCGACAAAAGTTTTGAGAATTCAAGAGAAGGTCACGGCGAGACAAGCCGTTTATCATTACGATAGGTGTCAAGTGGAAGTGCAGTGATGTATGCAGCTGAGGCATCCTAACAGACATGAATCAAGCGAAAGCCGAATGAAGGGCTTCAAGCGTTCATGGATCTTTTTAAGGCAGAGAGTACACACATCAAAGGAGTGCCTCCGGTTCTAACAATATCAGCGTTCATGCATGGACGTGGTCACCCTAAGCTAGATAAGAAGCTCAATGACAAGATCCCAAAGACAATCGATGAGATGTGGGAAAGAGTTAGGGCTTTCATCAAGGGGGAGACAGCCACCGACACCACCGAAATCATCAAATCTCCTTATTGAGAAAAGAGCGCCAGTAAAGCTGGCTGGTCTAAAAATCAGAATGGGTCTAGAAATAGAGGTCATGGAAGGGGGCAAGGAAGAAGCATGGGGACCTGTGCCCTTTATGCTAGAGAAGAAGGCTTCACACCTCTAACGAAAACTCCAAATGAGATTCTTGCTATGGATAATGTGAACTTCCCTCCACCACCTCCGATAGTGGGGAATCCAGAGAAGCAAAACATGAATAAGTTCTGTGATTCTCACCAAGATCGAGGTCATAACACAAATGACTGCTATCATCTTAAGAAGCAGACTGAAGAGGCAGTGGCTTAAGGGAGATTGGCTCATCTGGTGAAAGATATTAAGCAAAGTGGCCAAAAGAATAAGGGATCAACCAAAGGAAAAGAGAAGGTTGTCAGCATGGTGAGATCCTAGGGATATCATAAGAGGACATATGAGAGGGTTGGGCACGGGATGGATAACGCTATAGCATTCCCATCAGTACCTGGTTATCAACTAATGAATTGCCCAGTAGTAATTGATGCCATGATTGAGGGCTTCAGGGTTAGAAGGATATATGTTGATGGCGGTAGCTCTTTGGAAATCATGTATGAGCATTGCTTTAGGAATCTTGATTACCGGACGAGGTCGAGGTTGAAAGAATCCCGAATACCACTGGTGGGGTTTTTAGGAGAAGTCAATTACCCCTTGGGGGTTATTGATTTGGAAGTCACTATGGGAGAGTATGGGAGAACCCGAACAGTCATTATGGAATTCACAGTGGTCAAAAGTCCATCTCCGTATAACGATCTACTAGGTAGGACGGGGTTGAGGAGCTTAGGAGTTGTAGCCTCCACTATTCACTCAATGATAAAATTTCCAACTTCAAACATGATACTCACTGTAGCTACTACCAGAGAGACTCTGAGAGAGTGCAGACAAATCGAGGAAGCTCAATCCCTAAGTTGGCATGCGCGTGTAACAGATCTTAGTCCGATGCAGACAAGCTCGAAGGTGGCTAATCCCAGAGCTTTGTTGGCTCCAGTGAAGACTCGTCCCCGGAGGCCAGGAAATGAACCAATGCAATTAGATGATGTGGAAGAGAGGCAACAACATGACAAAGGGAGGAAGCCACCCAAGTCTAGTGTCGAGGAAAATATAGTGGTAAATGATAACTACCTAGAGCAACTCGTCACCATCGGAGGTGGTCTGTCTGCTGAGTGTAGGCGCTCGTTGATACAAACCCTCTGAAAAAATGTTGATGTCTTTGCATGGACCCTTACCGACATGACTGGTATCCCTCGGGCGATAACGGAGCATCGCCTAGATACCTACCCTCACATTGAACCAAAGGTGTAGAAGAAGAGAAGTCTTGCTCCAGATAGGAAGAAGGTGGTAACTGATGAAGTTAATAAGTGGCTCAAGGCGGGTATCGTGAAGCGAGTGCGATATCCTTCATGGGTATCTAATCCCGTGCTAGTAAAAAAGGTTGATGGAAGCTGTAGAATGTGCATCGATTTTAAGGACCTGAATAAGGCATGTCCAAAGGATCTGTATCCTCTACCAGAGATCGATTGGAAGATTGAGTCGTTAATAGGATTCAAGTATAAGCGTTTCTTTGATGCTTATAAAGGATATCACCAGATACAGGTGACAAAGAAGGATGAAGAAAAGACAGCTTTCCATACAGAAGAAGGGGTCTTTTGCTATACAAAAATGCCTTTTGGTTTGAAGAATGATAGAGCGACATATCAGAGGCTGGTCGACTCTGCCTTCAAGGAGGAGATAGAGGTGAACTTAGAAGCTTACATAGATGATATGGTGATCAAGAGCCAAACTGAGCAAGACATCATACGAGATGTGGAACAAACTTTCTCCACCCTCTGGAAGATAAACATGAAACTCAACCCGAAGAAATGTTTATTCGGGATGGAGGAGAGAAAGTTCCTGGGATATGTAGTTACCTCTAAAGGTATCAGGGCGAATCCTAAAAAAACCAAGGCTGTCATAGACATGCCCTCACCAAGAACTCTTAAGCAGATGCAGTCTCTAAGTGAGAAACTGGCGGCCCTCAATCGTTTTTTGTCTAAGTCTGCCGAACAATCTATACCTTTCTTAGATACGCTGAAAAAATGTACTAACAAGGACTTCAGATGGACAGAGCTACTGAAGCAGCGTTCCTTGAGATGAAGAAGTTGGTATCTGAATTGCCAACCCTCACTACCCCAAAGAAAGGCGAGACTCTGATGATGTACTAAGCTGTGGCGGATGAGGCGGTTAACGCAATGCTTCTTATGGAAAGAGATGGAAGGCAAATGCCCGTACAATATGTTAGTAGATCTTTGCAAGGGTAAAAAACAAACTATGCTCCGATAGAGAAACTCACCTTGGCTTTAGTTCATGCAGCCAGATGATTAAGGAGATACTTTCAAGCTCATCTGATCAAGGTTATCACCAACAGCCCGATCAAGCAAGTACTGAGCAACTCTAAAGCATAGGAAAGATTAGCAAAATGGGTTTTTGAGTTAGGGGGCTGATGTGTCGTTGTGTGGTGTATATTTTATTGATTCAAGGTTTAAATTTATATTTTGCCGACTAAACAAAAAACAACACTTTAACGGGTAGTGTACCAGATCGGTAGTAGTTTCGTGGTAAGTAGGGTGTCGAACACTTGAAGCGAGGTTAAATCTATCAATTTAATTAATACATTGGTTATCTAATCTATGTTAATTCTATTCTATTCTAAACCTATGTCAGTCTAAATCTTAATTCTAACGGGAAAAGGGGGTTTTCCGCCTGAGAGACTGGCACGGTTTGGTTGGTGACAACAATCAATTCAAGGCACTTTAACCCACGCGAGCTAATTAACAAAAGATAAAAGAGTGGTCAAGCCAAATATAAGAAAACTATATTAACCATTATTAATCCGATTAGAAAGTTGGTTTGTTTATGAAGTGCAATGATTTCTTCTCTCGAGGCGGCATATCATTCTTAAGACTTAGGCGTTACATCATCCTAAGACCTAGACACATTAATTCTGTCACAATTAAAGCATCCGCATAAAGCATCCTTATTCGCTGATTATAATCTATCTTAGGGATTAAAGCAATGGTGATCTTGTTAAACCCTAGCTCATAGAGACTTTACCCACTTACCGCTTAATGGTAATTTATACACTAGTAGTCCACTTGTCCAACTATCCAATGGAATCAGAACGTTACTTGTTGAATTATCTAGGTCACCTGCTAGTCAACACGATCAATAAACCATTGGCAATATCCAATTAACTAGTTAAGCCCGAAGCGTATCCTAGACACAGACTTAGAAGGACAATATTTGTGATCCTATGATTCTAGATGTATAAATCACTATATGGAGAGCTATCCTAATCTCTAGAGTTACTTGGTCCGAATCACTAGATCCAGTTGAATGATAGGTCGCATACAAAAGCGCATAAACAAGTATAAATTGATAAACATAAACAAGCATTCAACGATAAATCAAGAAATCGAGATAAACAAATACCAAACATTCAGATCTTCATAATAATGGCTAATACCCAAAGGTATTAGCCTTTAAACATCATAATAAATACAAAAGCAATTATTTAGCCAAGGTAAACTAACCGAGTTAACGAATGATACCAAAAATTGAATGATTACTAAAGTATATGGAGTTACACGTTGTCTCCTATGTAATTGATAACGTTGCTCGACCTCTTCTGCTCTTTTTCTCCTCTGAAAATCGACTTTTATGGTTTAGGTATCGAGAATATGATTTAGCACACCTACAACTCGTTTTTGACTTTCTATTTATAAGGTCTGGAAGTTGGTTCGATATGGCATATCCAAGGATTGGATACGGCGTATTGGGGATTTCTTGGAGTAGGGACCACGTTTGATATCTTACAGAATATTCACATACTATATATTGAATATGGCGTATTGAGTATCTCTGGATACAACGTATTGAACTTTACTCCTTTGTGGTCTTTGGTGAGTGCAGGCACGGATACGCCGTATCTTCTTTGATGGATATGGCGTATTGGTCTTCACCACATCAGATCCAAAAAATATAAAAACCCTAATTGTCTCGGGCTTGATCAGTTAGAGCACAACGGATAAAAAAGAAACCCAAATAAATAGTAACAAAGCTTGCCAATCATATTGCATACCCAAATAGGTAGAGAGGACGATTATAAGCATCATTATAGGACTGAATCTTCAAAACCCCATAAAACTTTCACCACACAATTTCTTGAAAATTAGGGTTTTTAGAGTTTCTTTAAAACCTTGTAGATCCTAGATCGAGAGCCACATGACTCTGATACCAATTGTGGAGAATCGTTTAAGCTCCTGTTTGTTTAGAACATGATCTAGAATAAATTAATAACAAAGGCAGAATATTCAAACATTGAATCATTGTTATTAATACAAGGTTTTTCATCGCCAATCTTACCCGATCAATGGTAAAACGGTTACATCAACATGATCAAACTAATGATCTTGGGGCTACATCACCAATGCTAGCATCTACATCTTGTGGGACGTGTAAACCCACACACACAACACGTTTTACACCTTTGGTGCACACACACAATTTTGCACACTAAAACTATATGCCTGGACCTCCTTTTATAGCATAAGGAGGTTAGGGTTTACATGGAAACTAATAAAAGATATTAAATAAGTAAATCATCTAATGTTTATCTTGATATCTTTTATCTTTATCTTTATGTTGACCAAATCTTCATTATCTCCTACATCTTGTAGAATCTTGCAATGACAACTTTGGTCCTTCTTGTTTCTATCTTGTTTCATTCATGTTTTGTCTTATCAACTCAAATATAATTCCTAACAATCTTCCCCTAGTTGATAATGACAAAACCAAATAAGCATGAACTTCCCCTGAAGTTAATATACGAATGAAAACTTCCTCTTAAGCTACCAAGGATCTACAAGTTACAAATCATCAAATCTTCTTCCCCTTTTTGTCAATATCAAATAGGAGACTAAAGTATGAAACTTTGATCTTCACAACTACAAACCAATATCACACTTATAATCCAAGTATTCCAATGACTCAAATTGCCCACCATTACGCACCTTAGATAAATGAACTTGAGCAGTAGAAACTTAAACTAGCAGTAGTAACAAAGACTAGCAGTAGTAAAAACCTTCATCTCAATGTAGCAAATAAATTGTTAAACATTTTAACATTAAGCTTCCCCTGAAACCCATATGTTAACCATTTCTTGAATCTTCAATTCTGTAGGCTCTATGTAATGATTACTGATGAAGAAAACTAAGTATAAAAAACTTGATGTAGAAGTAGAATATCCCAAACTTGTTTCTTATGTCTTACACTATAATATGATAAGAACTCATAATCTTCTTCTTCGTTTTATGAGTAGACCTAGATCTCTTGATAAATCCGCATGCCTTACATGAGTCACTGAGCCAAGTGATAGTCAATACCTGTCAGTACTACAATGTATTTCCTTACATCAGGTAAAAACTAGTTTTATCAAGTCTTCATCATAAACCGTATATAACTAAACAAGTTATCTCCAAGACCAAAAGATAGAATAAGAACACTCATCTAAGAATTCCACTTCATCTTCAAATAAGCAATAAACAATCCTCTTCGTAATCAATTAATCAATGAATACGAGCCTTTAATTCAGTTAAGAACCAAAAACTAAAAATCTTATGTGTGTGTGTTATCCGATATCTGTCAAAGCTAGCAGTACTAACTTCTTTTTTCGGACAAGGCTAGCAGTTGTAATTGCTTCTTGCAGTACTAACTTCCTTTAACCCAAACAATATTAACATAGGAAGCAGTATTAACTTTTTAATCCCAAGCAGTAGTAACTAACTGCTTTTACCACAAGCAGTAGTAACTGCTTTTTAACGCTAGCAGTATTAACCAACAATAATAACAGTAGTAACTGCTTAGTATTAACTCACGACTTACTACTGTTCTTCCATACTAGACAGCACAAAGTACATTAGCAGCATTAACCATCCTTGACAGCATTAAGTATGTACTTGAGCCCTAGCAGCATTAACTGAGTCGAGCAACACTAATTTAAACAAACAGCAGAAACTATATCCAAGCAGCATTAATCTTCTTTAACAGCATTAACTTTGTATACAAATCCAACAGTAGTAACTATCCTATTACCAGTTGTATACCAGCTGATCTAGATCATTGCCTTGAAAGTTTCCATGTCTTCTGATTTAAGCACGATAATGATCAAGAATAACATTAACATCCTTCTCTTCCAAATCATGACCACCATAGATACCATTAGTGCAAACCCCAACTTTATACAATCACGGCTTATCAAGAAAACCCTAAAAGAGTTTGAATGAATTCATACCAAGCCGTGTATACACCACATCAGATCCGAAAAATATACAAACCCTAATTGTCTAGGGTTTGATCAGTTAGAGCACAACGGATCAAAAAGAAACCCAAATAAATAGTAACAAAGCTTACCAATCGTATTGCATACCCAAACAGGTAGAGAGGACGATTATAAGCATCATTATAGCACTGAATCTTCAAAACCCCATAAAACTTTCACCACACGATTTCTTGAAAATTAGGGTTTTTAGGGTTTCTTTAAAACCTTGTAGATCCTAGATCGAGAGCCACATGGCTCTGATACCAATTGTGAAAACCTAAATTAAGCTCCTGTTTGTTTAGAACATGATCTAGAATGAATTAATAACAAAGGCAAAATATTCAAACATTGAATCATTGTTATTAATACAAGGTTTTTCATCATCATCACCTAAGATACATGACTACCATAATCCCCAATCTTACCTGATCAATGGTAAGACGGTTACATCAACAGGATCAAACTAATGATCTTGGGGCTACATCACCAATGCTAGCATCTACATCTTGTGGGACGTGTAAACCCACCCACACAACACGTTTTACACCTTTGGTGCACAAACACAATTTTGCACACTAAAACTATATGCCTGGACCTCCTTTTATAGCATAAGGAGGTTAGGGTTTACATGGAAACTAATAAAAGATATTAAATAAGTAAATCATCTAATGTTTATCTTGATATCTTTTATCTTTATCTTTATGTTGACCTAATCTTCATTATCTCCTAGATCTTGTAGAATCTTGCAATGACAACTTTGGTCCTTCTTGTATCCATCTTGTTTCATTCATGTTTTGTCTTATCAACTCAAATATAATTCCCAACAGTTAATAAGCAACATGTAAAGGCGATTTGGGTGTAATCCTAAAATTTACCAATTGAAACAAGTTACTCCAATTAAATCCATAATACTCATTATTGTGGTCTCGAGTGATATACCAAGCCAAGTTCTAAAGTCTACTACATCACCGGCTCACTCATATTTTGTGGAATTTGGGTAAACATTTAGAAACGAAAAGGTTAAATCCTCATAATAGCTAACAAGGGTTATTGTGTGCGGGTTATGTAACATGTAATTACACAAAAGTATGCTTGAATTTTTTTTAAATTTGAGCATAATTTAAGCATTTTATTGTGAAAAATAGGACAAGTAAACATCTTAATTCCATCCCCCCACTTGAATTATACAATGTCCTCATTGTATATATAAAACATTAAATACGAGAATTTAAAAAGAATTAGAATGAGAAACTCCCATGATATTCGCTCGGTAGATTCTCCAAGTTACGTTTATGAGCAAGATTGTGTGCTGGAAAAGCGTCTGAATCCTAGCTCGAACATCACACACATAGAATTCCAGAAAATATGCATTCCACCAACTTCGTTGATATTTCTTTCACGAGGTCCTGTATAAAATATAATAAAAACATGTGCATTCCTATGTTGGTACCTATGGTTAATTTAAACTAAACTAAACAAAACACGGGTCAGTCTGGTGGATACGGCGTATCAGTTTAGTGAATACGCCGTATTCCAGAACTGACAATAATGTTTTTAAAGTGCAATAAAAAATAAAGACTGGTAACGTCCAGACAATCAATACGCTGTATGGTATGGTGGGCGGTTTATGGGGATTTTTTGGTTTTGTGGGGTTGATTTGTAGGGGACAGTGGGTATTGTGGGTGTGGTGGGTAGGTTGGTGGGTGTGGGTCTTATTGGTAGGTGTGGGGGCTTTTGGTTTGTCATTTAAGTTATATGATACGCTAGATTGATGTTTGGGAAGACAGACTCGATAAAATTAAATAACAATTCGGGTTGTCTCCTGGGAAGCACTTTTGTTTACAGCGGAGTCTTTAAGTTAGACTTGTCTTCAGCTTCTCATCACTCGGCTCTAGTCACCATCCATCCTTCGTCCATTATCCGAAAGATTTCTTGGTAAGCCCGGCATGCCTCTTTTCTTGTAATTGTAAGATCGTCATATTCGTCTTCTTTTTCAGCAACATACTCTTCATCATTATTGAACGAATATTTAATCATCATATATTTCCTTATATTGCACACCGGTAGCTCATGAACTTCACATAATTCTGTACTCTCGTTATCTTCATGATTTATCTCATAAGCATCATCATAGTTTGTATATATGTTCCATCGTCTCATTTGTTCGTAACGTGACTCATCATCATCATCTTCTTTGATAAATCCTTCCATGATAACTTTGTTTCTTAAAACCTCATCTTTAAGTTCACTATCTTCCAAAGCCTCATACCATTCAAGGTCTTGGTAATGTAGTTGGTTTCCAATAATGTAAGTTCCGGGTAAGTTTCCTCCATTACAATATCCATCATCCATCCAACTACATGTTGGCCATTCCGAACATTTAGTCTTATAATTGAAAGGTTTGCATGAATGTTTGACTGGTGCTTTCTCTTTCCATATTCCATTATCAAGCCATGGCTTGTCGTACACCCATGGTACATCTTTATTCCATTCGTAGATTTAGTCGTCTTTGTAATCTTCATAGGTCTTAAACCCCATAATATCCTTCGTAAGAAAGTCCGGATCTACTTTGAGAAGGTAGTTAAATTCATTAAATGTTGAACAAACAGGTGTCTCATAGTCAAAGATATTAGTGTCGATCCTAAAGACTTCAAAATTTTCATATTCATCATCAGAAGATTCCTCATCAGTGAGCTCTACTTCATTATCTCCTCTGATCCAGTAAATCCATAATGCTTTCATAGTATAATTATCCATTGTCTTGTAGTTAAATTTTTTTAACCCCAACCATTCAGTAAATGAAACATCAGACGGATCATATCCCATGTCATCATCAGCTTCATGCTCCGAATCATCATCCATTTTCGAGTCATATGGGATGTCAGTAATTTCAACTTTATATGTGAATAAATCATCATCCATTCCGCTTAATCGATTGAATTCATTATTGATAACTTCAAGTGATGTATCGCAAGTGAGCGAAACATTTTCGACCTTAACATCCTTAATTTTCTCGAACTCTCCTTTGATAACAAAAGATAAAAGAGCGGTCGAGCCAAATATAAAAAAACTGAATTAACTATTATTAATCCGATTTGAAAGTTGATTTGTTTATTAAGTACAATGATTTCTTCTCTCGAGGTGGCGTATCATTCTTAATCAATGTGAGTGGGATACGCCGTATTAATCAGTTGAATGAAAAGTTGTATGGTCAGAAAGTATGGATAACACCGTATTGAATGGAAGTGGATCGCAGGATTCAGTTATCGACCAGGAAGGTGTATTAAGAAAAAACAATTAAATACGCAAACAATTAAACACACATAAATACAAGCAAAATAATTAAAGACAAATATACAAAATTTACAGAATATACAAGAATATATACTAATCTAAATTACACTACTCCTAAGGGTTAGCTTACTTACTGTTTCACCAAAAATATCACTAAAAAATCAAGAATAATTTTCATCCCCGGCAGCGGACCAAAAAACTTGAATGGTCGTTGGTCGTGGTGTATATTTTATTGATTCAAGTTTTAAATTTCTATCTTTGCCTGTACTAAACAAAACAACACTTTAACGGGACAGTTGTACATCCCGATCGTAGGTAGTTTCGTGGTAAGTAGGTGTCGAAAACACTTGAGCGAGGTTAAAAAAAATCTATCAATTTAATTAATCTCCTTTGGTTATTCTAATCTATGTTAATTTTATTCTATTCTAAACCTATGTCAGTCCTAATTCTAATTCTAACGGGAAAAAGGGGGGTTTTTAGCCTGAGAGACTGGCACGGTTTAGTTGGTGACTACAATCAATGCAATGTACTTTAAACCACGCAAGCAAATAAACAAAAGATAAAAGAGCGATCGAGCCAAATATAAGAAAATTGTATTAACCATTATTAATCTGATTAGAAAGTTAGTTTTTTTATTCAGTGCAATGATTTCTTCTCTCGTGGCGGTATATCATCTCATTAAGACTTAGGCGTTAACATCATCTAAGACCTGGAACACATTAATTCTTGTAACAATTAAAGCTTCGCATAAGCATACTTATTTTGATTATTCTCTATCTTAAGGATTAAAGCAATGGTTGATTCTTGTTAAACTAGGGATGGAATAATTATTGCTTACCAAGAGTTAAAAATGAATCGTCCTGTTCCTTGTTGTTCAGAAGCTCGGAGGGCCCGCATGTGACAAAATTCCACAAATGCATGTTACAAAGTCCACAAAAGACCGCAAAGCCCCACCTACCTATGTTTAATTATTGTACTTTAATTTTAAGTCATGAGTCTGTAATCTAAATAATAATGGCTCGAATATTCCTTGGCATATGCCATGGTTTATTCCTTTATGCTTTAGCATATGCCATATGCTAAAAGCATATTCCTTTGTGACTAGCCTATAAAAGGCACTTGTATATGTTTGTATGAATCATCAAAAAACCACTACCATTACTATCATCACCACCATTGTAATCAAGCTTTCGTAGTGTTTTAATAAAAAGGTGTGTTTTAAGTAATACTTGTACTTTAAAGTTTTAGTTTTTGAACTTTGGTAGAAGATAAAAATTCCTGGCAACGTAATTTTCAGCTTGGTATCAGAGCTTTGAATCAAAACCTTCTTAGCTCTATGGAAGGCTAAACCCTTCAGGTATATTCAGGAAAAACAGTAAAGGTATTATTTTATCAATAATTCGTATTTCTGCGGTAACATTTCTATTAAAAATTTCATAAAACCACTTGTTTTTTATAAAAAGACAGCGCAGTTGCTTTCTTTATAAAACGTCCGTATGAGTCAGGAAAGTCTGAAGTTAACCGTTTTGGTGAATCTAAACAAGTGTTGTAAATTATCTTGAATTTTTAATGTTATGTTCGAGCTTTGAGCAAGAAATACAGTATTGGTACGATAATTTACGAACTGTAGATCCTGAATATATCGTCTTTAACGAAACTAGTCCTAAACCTACATCAACTGATTTAGCTAATAATTTAGCTTGTGTTTATAATCGTTTAAATCTCTTTTCTAAAGTAGCACTCAAAAATTACAAAAGTATTTCTAAAAAACAAAAAGAACTTGAGTCTAAAGTCTAAAGTTGTCAAGAAAAACTTGAATCTTATGAGGAATTACTTAGAAAAACACAGAGTGAAGCCAGAAAATGCCTTTAACAGATCTCAAACTGAGAATCCACAGTCCAAAAACCATCACTAAACGAGAAGTCTTGAACTTGTTCAAGACATAGCTGAGCAACCAACGTTAGTCTGAAAAAGAAGCTTAGACTAACAGAAGATCTCAATCAGAAGATCCAGAAGGTTGAAACACTTATACACGAAGTTAAGAAGTGCTCATACGGATGAGTCTAGTCAATTTAAAGGCACAATGAATATTAAGAACGTCTACAAGTACTGTTGTATTAAATCACCAGCGTCGGTTATTGCAAAACCATTCTGATTACAAAGGAGTTGACTATTAAGTAAACGTGTTATAAAAAAAAACCTTACTTTATCTAGCCCTTAAACAAAGTCAGAAGTTAATTGAGCTTGAAGAAAAGTTTGACAGACTCAAGCATAAAGTTTATATATTATTGCGAAGGAGCTTAGCCTGGTGATCTTGAAGATCATATCAAGTTAGCCAAAGATCTTAATAAGAAACTCTCAATCAGTGGTAAAATTCCTGTGAAAAGAACAGACAGAAAAATACACGTCTTTGAAGATCCCAATAAAATCTTTAAAGAGCAGTTTGAAAAGGAACCAAAGAAATGAGTTCTAGAAGGCCAAGCATCCTCAATAAAAGTTCTACGCAAACAAAAAAACTTCCAACTCAAGAAGATCAGATCCGTGGTTATCGAGCAATGACCAGAGGCAGATATCAAGCAGCTAGAGCAACAAGAAGGGTATTTGGAAGAAATAATTACAACATTACCTTGGTCGTTGTAGACCTGAAAAGCAGCTAGAACTTCAAGAGAAAAGGCGAGCAACCTTGTCCAGCAGAGGTTCTTTATTCAAACAATAGACGTACTGTCAAACGCAAGAGTATCCCAACATTACTCGGAACAAATAATCATGTGTATAATGATAACAAACCAATTCGCTGTTATGTAACCAACAAAGTTATCAAAGCCTAAGAACTTCAGGTCTCCAACATATCCATTTGGGGATATTCATGATAAGGTTACATGCACTACATCGAAGAAGTGCTGGCACAAATGCTTTGGTGGTCCTCAGAGACACCATATGGGAAGACAGTCAGCAAATCATTGGAACCATGGAAGTAGATCTCTCTGCAGGAACACAGCTAGTCTACATGTTCCCTGATATGGTTCTAAGTATAGATGATTTCCACAACCATGTAGAAGTTGCTATACAAACTCATGGATATGATACATGGCAAGGAGGTTAAAGTAACCTGCTAGTCACAATGGTCCATGATTGGTAGACTTCACTACCCCCAGTTATATGGGATTCTAATATAGTGTGGACAACGTTGTGGATCACCTCACAACAACTGGCATCACAGCAATACCTGGTGAGAGAAGAAGTGTAGAAGAACTTGAAGGAATGAGTTGGAACCTCAAACCTTCTTAACAAACTATGGTACGTGTTTCATCAAGAGTAGCAGTGAATAAAAGGCTTAACAGATCATTAAGCCTCCAGTTTGAATAATATTGCAGAGACCCCAACCAGCAAGATACTCAGTTGACCAACATGATCGAGAAATACTGGGTAATGATCACTTAGATGAAGATGAAGAACATTTTATAGGAATCTGCTTGCAAGATCCACAAACACAACATATCCCTTGTGATATATGTTTTTGTGAGGATTGCTTAAATGAAGCAAGAACCCTAGAAGAAGAACCATTAAATAAAGCTAAGCGATCCAACAAACCAAAACGATCAAAACAGAGGTCATGGGAAAAGTGGTCGACCCTAGGTGAACCATCAGGAAAGTGGGATTATTATGTTAGGTATGATACTCCAACAAATACAGTCCCAATAGAAGAAATTGCAGCAACCGGCTGGGGAGATGAATTCTCAGACAGTGAAGCTACCCCAGGAAAAGTAACAATTCTTGATAAAAAGGATGATTGGGATGATGATGAAAGAGGCGGAGGAAAGATTCTTGTCTTACAAGAACAATTTTCACAAAACCAACAAGACTTTCTTGATGAATACTTGCCACAATGGGATGACCAACTTGCTATTCAAAAGCACAAATCAGAAATGGAATGGGAAAACCCATTCGCAGCAAAGCGTGGTGAGGACCATACAGTGCTTCATCTTTCTAAAAATGAAGAGAAAGATGATGACCTGCCATACCTAAAGTTTAGAAAATTTAAACAATTGGCAGCGCAAATCATCAATAAACATGAAGAGCACGCGTTCCCAACAGCTGCAGATGATGCAGAATCTAGCACAAGCTATCAACCTCCACCTGATGCAATAATGGGGCCAGCAGTCTATCCACCGGCAAGACAAAACCCGCAACCAACATATAAACCAGACTATCAGTTTGGTTATCCTCAGGGAAAAGGTAATACCTTTTACGGAGGATATGGTGAGTATCATAAAAAAAAAACAAAAAAAAAAAAAAAAATCACAGTGGACCACTACCACCGGATGGCGGAATAGGAGTAATGCTTGTTCTTACAGCATGATCCAAGCTATTTGGCAGGACGTTTAATATCAATATGGGAGTCTATAACATCAAATAGACTCAATAGTTAACATGGTCTGATAATAAGCAAATGTAGCTTTTGTAGAGAAAACTTCGTGGAGAAAGCGAAAAAATTATGTCGCAACAATGATGAACTGCCTATCAGGGGCATACTTGCCTTGAAACAATCGCAGATGACCCACAAAACATAACCTCACAAGTAAGAAAACTGATTATAATGGAAGACTCATATAGAGGCTCGACTGATGAACAAGACAAAGCCTACAGGGATCTAGATAGAATAACTTGTGATGAAACCAAGAATTTATGATCATTCTTGAATGATTTCCGACAGTTGGCAGTAAAATCTGAAAATTTTTTTACCCAACAACGGAAAAACTCTTTGCTAAACTTCCACCCTTTTGTCCAAGAAGATAGAAGAATCGTTTAAAGCTAAACACTCTGGTCTCGTCGCAGGAGTCTTGCCTGGCATCAAATTCTATCATAATTTCGTCTCAGAAATGTACAAAGATGCGACGCTTGCCAAAGAATTAAGGAACTTATCCCTTTGTTCTGCCATACCAATTCCTGGTTATTAGAAGAATAACAAGAAGAAATATGGAATTAGAAAGTCAAGAACATACAAAGTAAAGCCGTATAATTCTCATGTAAAGCCATTCAAGAGGAAGTATAAGGATGATAAAGGACGAGTCAAGAAGTGTAAATGCTTTATTTGTGGAAAGGAATGACATTTTACAAAGGATTGCAGAAGTAAGCAAAGAAATATTGTAAGATTAGCTGTTTATCAAGAACTGGATCTTGATGACAATTGGGATATTGTCTCAGCAGACTTCGATGATAGTAGTGTCTATAGCATATCGGAAGGAGAAGGTGATGTTCACCAGAATATCAGTATTATGGTTTAAGATACTCCGCTTGAAGAAGCAGCCTTTATGGCAATAGAAGGAATTAATGAAAGTGATAATGAACAAAGTATAGAAGAAGATTATTATAGTCATCATGCTTTCATGTTTCACCCTGGACCACCAACAAAGATAGCAGACATGGTTCAATCCGCAGGATCGTGGAAGCCAGACAAGGAATTACCAACCCAAAGCAAAAGTTATGAGCATGATTGGAAAGAAAACACGGTCACAAACTAGACAGTCTGCTATTACTATGGAATATTAACCACAGTTATGTCAAGGCTCAACTGTCCTAAATGCCAATTGAAAATATGTGCCTTTGTGCAAGAACTATCTTGCAAAACAGTCATGTCAAGGAAAGCTACGCATAAAATCAGAAGAGGAACAAGACTTCCACATACTGAAGTACGGTTCTCAAAGAACTTCTAAAGGAAAAGACGGAACAAGTTCAACAGATGATCAAAGATCAAGCAAAGATTATTATAAAAAACATGGCCATCATATAGAGAAGGAAGAACTGTGGCAGTCCAGAAAACAGTTTGCTCGTCAACGATCTTAAGCTGACTCACAGATCATTGACCAGTTCAAAACAGACAAATTAGGATTGAAGAACCAACAGGATGAAGAAATAAGGAGCTACAAAACCAATTGCAGAAGGAGACAGAAAAGGAAACAAAGGCCGATACTCAGTGAGAATACCCACCACTAGGAAACCCTCAAATTCGCATAGACCCTTTATAGAGCAGAATTGTTATTTTGGAAAACACCACTACACTCCACAAAATTAGGAAAAATCACAACTCAACTCTACATGTAAAGGATGAGTTTGAATGCCTAATGCCCAATGTTTGGAACTCGCCGCAACAATAGTACGGCGATCAGCATGCTGTATCAACAAAAGTCATTCCAGGAAGAGAACTAGAGCCTCTATCTCAACCGTCTTCTTTAACGGCTTTAAACTATGCAGCCGGCTACACACAGAATAAAGCAAGGCTCTTTCCTAATTGAAGAAAACAAATTCAAGATACCTTTTATATATGCATTCGATATGAATGACAGTAATGGTATCGAAATGCTTATAGGAGTCAATTTCCTAAGGTTAATGAAGGGAGGAATCCGAATAGAAGGTGATGAGATAACCATTTACAAAAAGGTTACCAGGAATAAGATGTAAATCAAACTGAAGTGCTATCATGAGTTTGAAGTAAGGAGGAGGGAATTTCATGGACATTAAATGAATCAATTTATTCTCACTCAAGAAGGAAGCAAATCATGCTTAGGAACAATTCAAACCTGTCTAGAAAGGTCTTAAAACATCAGGCTACATTAGAGAAGAACCCCTAAAGCATTGGAAAAAGAATGGTGAACTTTGTAAGCTGGATATCATCAATCCAAATATTATAATTAAAGACCGACCATTAAAACATGTTACTCCAGCAATGGAAGACTCATTCAAAAAACATGTTGATAGTCTTCTTAAAATTGGTGCCATTCGCCCAAGTAAAAGCAGGCATAGAACAATGGCAATGATCGTAAATTTAGGAACAACAATTGATCCTGCAATCGAAAGAGAAATCAAAGGAAAAGAAAGGATGGTTTTTAATTACAAGTTCTTGAATGATAATACATACAAGGATTAATACTCCCTACCAGGTATCAACACGATCATCAAGAGAGTAGGAGGCGCAAAAATATTCTCAAAGTTTGATCTCAAATCAGGATTCCATCAAGTTGCTATGGATGAAGAATCAATCCCTTGGACTGCGTTCTTAGTCCCAGGAGGACTCTATGAATGGCTGGTTATGCCATTTGGCCTGAAAAATGCCCCAGCAGTATTCCAAAGAAAGATGGATAAATGCTTCAAAGGAACAGAGTCATTCATCGCAGTATATATTGATGATATACTGGTTTTCTCAAAGAATGAAAAGGAGCATGCCAAGCCTTCGAAAAGAAAGCTAAAAATCTGTGAAAGATAATGGCCTAGTCTTATCTCCAACAAAGATGAAGATAGCAGTCTCAACAATAGACTTTTTGGGAGCAGTCATAGGAGAAGGAACCATAAAGTTGCAACCACACATCATAAAGAAGATCGTTAACTTTAATGAAGAAGAGTTGAAGACAAAGAAAGGATTAAGGTCATTCTTAGGAATCCTTAATTATGCTCGAAATCATATTCCAAACTTGGGTATCTAAGGGCCACTTTTATGAAAAAACAAATGCTCATGGAGCTAAAAGATGAAGGTCTTCTTCTTATGAAGTTTAGTCAAAAAAATAATAAACAAGTTCAATATCTTCCAGATCTCGCAAATTCCACCGAAATGCTTAATCATCTTGGAAACAGACGGATGCATGGAAGGATGGGGAGGAATAGTCAAATGGAAAAAGAGCAAAGGAGATTCAAGAAGTTCAGAAAAAAATTGCGCCTATGCAAGTGGCAAATTCTCAACAACTCAATCCACAATTGATGCTGAAATCAATGCATGCATCAACACTCTAAAAAGGTTAAAAATTTACTACCTTGAAAACAGGAGGTCACCTGAAGAACAGATTGTCATAGCATTATTAGTTTTTGATAATAAAAACTAATGCAATAAATCCTCACGCGGTTACGTGGATAAGTTTGAAGAGGCAGTTACGGAACAGTTCAAAAATTAATATAGACATAATAGAAGAAAACATAACCAACCATTGTTGATTCTCTCTCAAGACTTGTTAACCTTTGTTTTGCAGAATGCATAGGAGAAATAAAGCAATTAGCAGCAGCAGCTCTTTATTCAGAGGAAGGGAGATCTACAGTCGCCAATGCCTTTCAGAAGAATATGAAGATCACTTGCGAAGAAATCTTAAAGATTTCCAACCACTTCCAAGAATCTTTACAAAAGCTATCTTTACACATGAAGAACCAGGAGCACTATACAGATATTATCAGCTCAAAACCAATCAGGCCCCAATCAGAATGGATAAATCTAATGCATGGAGAGCAGTCGCCCAAGACATTGAACTTTCAGCAGCAAAAGAAGCAGTCAAAGCCATGCGAAGTCTACAAGCAATCATATAATGCAAAGCCCAAATCTGTTTTGGAATGTCAACAAAAGACAACCACTGGTCTGACCAGAGAGAATACGTCAGAATTCAAAACAAGAAGCAAGAAGAATCTCATTAATTCAAAAAAAAAAAAAAAAAAAAAAAAAATGTGAAGCCCTTGCCCAACGAATGGGCCGCAACAACATCTAAGCCCAAAGAAGTCCAGACTAATAACCTAGAAGATAACATGTTCCGCTACAACAGGAAATGATTTCTAGAAGATGACAACAGCAGTGACGATTCATTTTTTATTGTGGGCACCGGGATGGGATGAATATTGCTTACACGAGTTAAAATGAATCTCTCGTTCCTTGTGACCGATTCTTATTTATTGTGGACCCGGGATGGTGGATGATTATTGCTTGCAAGAGTTAAAAATGAATCGTCCCGTTCCTTGTTGTCCAGAAGCTCGGAGGGCCCGCATGTGACAAAATTCCACAAACGCATGTTACAAAGTCCACAAAAGACCGCAAAGCCCCACCTACCTATGTTTAATTATTATACTTTAATTTTAAGTCATGAGTCTGTATCTAAAAAAACAAAAAAAAAAAACATAATAATGGCTCGAATTATTCCACTGGACATATGCCTTGGTTTATTATTTTATGTTTAGCATAGGCAATATGCTAAAAGCATTTCCTTGTGTGATTGTATAAAAAAGCACTTGTATAATCGTCTTATCACATAAGTTTTTATGAGCATCAAAAACCACTACCATTTCTAACCATCACACCATTGGTATCATGTTCGTAGTGTTTTAATAAAAAGGTGTGTTTTAAGTAATACTTGTACTTTAAAGTTTTAGTTTTTGAGCTTTGGTACAAGATAAAAATTCCTGGTAACGTAATTTTCATCTATAGCTCATAGAGACTTTACCCACTTACCGCTTAATGGCGATTTATACACTAGTAGTCTACTTGTCCAACTATCCAATGAAATCAGAACGTTATTTGTTGAATTATCTAGGTTCACCTTCCTAGTCAACACGATCAATAAACCATTGGCAATATCCAATTAACTAGTTAAGCCCGAAGCGTATCCTAGACACAGATTTAGCAGGACAATATTTGTGATCCTATGATTCTAGATGTATAAATCACTATATGGAGAGCTATCCCAGACTCTAGATTACTTGGTCCGTATCACTAGATCCAGTTGAATGATAGGTCACATACAAAAGCGCGTAAACAAGTATAAATTGATAAACATAAACAAGCATTCAACGATAAATCAAGAAATCGAGATAAACAAATACCAAACATTCAGATCTTCATAATAATGGCTAATACCCGAAGGTATTAGCCTTCAAACATCATAATAAATACAAAAGCAATTATTTAGCCAAGGTAAACTAACTGAGTTAATGAATGATACCAAAAACTGAAAGATTACTAAAGTATATGGAATTACACGTTGTCTCCTATGTAATTGATAACGTTGCTCGACCTCTTCTGCTCTTTTTCTCCTCTGAAAATCGACTTTTATGGTTTAGGTATCGAGAATATGATTTAGCACACTTAAAACTCATTTTTGAGTTTTCTATTTATAAGGTCTGGAAGTCGGTTCGATACGGCGTATCCAAGGATTGGATACAGCGTATTGGGGATTTCTTGGAGTAGGGACCACGTTTATATCTTCCAGAATATTTACATACTATATCTTTAATACGACGTATTGAGTCTCTCTGGATACGGCGTATTGAACTTTACTCCTTTGTGGTCTTTGGTGAGTGCAGGTACGGATACACCGTATCTTCTTTGATGGATACGGCATATTGGTCTTTAGAATAGTAATCTTCAAAATATCTTCATTTAAGCTCCAGAATGCGCGCCTTTTGCTAACTTTCACCAATTACTCCATAATTACCGCAATTCTCAAATATAAACGATTAAGTAACAATTCTTTGCAATAACTATACAAAATGGGTTAATAACATAGGATAAATGATGCTATAAAATAGACGTTATTTGATGTCATCATATGTTTGCATAAAGGTCTATAGAAAGTCATCAAACTTAAAATGAAGTAAAAGTGCATTATTACTTAGATTTAGGGGCTGTAAATAGATGCTAGTTATTAAAGCGCTTATTTCAACCCATTTGCCTAAAACGGTCTAAATTGGATTGTATTGTATCTCCGACCGCTCAAAACCATCAAAACGTTATTAAATGGCAAATGCTTATATAGTTATATCCTCGTAAACAAACTTTTATTCTCTTATTTAATCATCTAATAATGTCATAAATGTTAGAAGCGCTTAGCGTCTCGTAAAAGCGGATAACTAACTGACATAGGCTTTGATTGCTTTGATACATCACATTTAGACCTTAAATTAAACGCGAGCTTGCTCATTTGAAAAGAAAAAAAGAATACTATCATTTTTAGCATCATATCCTGCCCAGAATCCATTTTTAACTGAGATAGGCTTTGATTGCTTTGATACATCAGATTTAGACCTCAAATTAAACGCGAGCTTGCTCATTTGAAATGAAACAAAGAATACTATCATTTTTAGCATCATATCCCGCCCAAAATACATTAAAATGGTTTATAGTGAATTCACCAACAGTGCATATTGTTTCAGATCTTATAGCAAGTGGAAATAGTATTGGTAGAAATCCCAAACAATTACTTATATGTAAGAATAAGCCCAAATCCCAAACTACCTCTTATTTGCACGGTCATAAACACACACTAAAAAGTAAACAAATACTACTACATTAACAACCATCAATTTAGAAACTTTAAACGCAACATATGATTAGCACGGGTACCTTTGAATAGCGGCAATTTGGTGTCCAGGTTGTACACGACACCGAGCTGATCAAATGCTCGTCGCCTATTATACCACGTTCTAGTGGTTTTTCCGGCGATGTT